>VXBB01004258.1:3266-13425 GCA_013399915.1 Illadopsis cleaveri | reverse complement strand
TGAAAATCCCTTCTGGCTGGGATTTGTGTCTTCTGTGTATAAAAAAGGCACCAAAAAGTGCTTTGAATGACAATATTTGTTGATAATATTGGTCTGGAAGGGGACACCTTTACCTGACAGTGAACCCTGAGGGAGGAGCTGGAGCTTTGTTCACAAACACTGAGATTTTTGTTTATATTGGTTAAATAAAGTGAAAAAACCATTCAGAAATCTCAACAACCATTTCATCTCCTCGCCTTTGCTCTCTTGGATTGAGGGTGACCCAAACATTTGACCCAAACATTTCCTTTTCAGTGCCTGGATTTTTGAAGACTCCCTTTTTAGCATTGCTTTTCAGGATTAGATCTTGTGGGATTTTTTTAAAAAATGTGGATTTCACCTGTGGCTTTTAATGCCTGCACAAATATCTGAGATTCTGTTGCATTCTCTTTAAAAAACCCAAACTTTTCTACTTGATTGTAGGGTTTAAAGGTGAGGGTTTAGAGACTAAATTTAAGATGAGGTATGAGATCCTTTCTCAGTTTTACNTCTTTAAAAAACCCAAACTTTTCTGCTTGATTGTAGGGCCGTGCTGATGTTGGTTTAGAGGTGAGGGTTTAGAGACTAAATTTAGGATGAGATTGAGATCCTTTCTCAGTTTTACAGGTTTTTAGTGATCCTTTGACACGTTGATGTTGCTTTTCATCATTCCAAAATTGCCCTTTGGCAGGCACCAAGCACAGGTTGCAGGAATTTCTGTGCATTTCTGAGCTGTAGTTAAATCCTGCAGAATTACTTTGCTGAGTGTTTCCATCCTAACATGCTGATGAATTCCTGTTTATTCCAAAAACATCAGGCTGACAGCTGTTAATAAAAACCCATCTCTGAACTTTTGACGTGCACACTTTGTATGAATCTGTATCAGCAAGGAAATTATCTCCAAATTTCAGTTTATATTTGAAACCAGGCTGAACAATGCCCATCCCAGCTGTCCCTGTGCCTTTTGATACTCAGGCTAAATGGATTTAACAGAGAGTTTATTTTTATAAATAAATTTTAAAAAATAATAAAAAAAAATTTAAAAACAAGTAAAAATTTAAATAAAATTTTTCAGTTTGCTTGCCTTAACATCTTCCAGCTGCCACCACCAGCAGCTCCTTTTTTTTTTCCCTGGCTCCTCACTCCAGTGATGTTGCTCAGAGTGTTTTTATCACCTTGGTGTAGNGCTCAGCACGTGATGAAAACTGAGCAGGGTTTTTTTACTCCCTGGCTGAAAACCCAAGGGATGATGGTTTTTGTTAAAGGATGTTTTTCATAGGGACAATTTTTGTTAATTTTGTAGCTGCCACTGTCACATTTCCTGCTTTAATGTGTCTCTGAAGGAAGCAAGGTGAAAAAACTGCCATTTCCATCTTGTTTGGTAGCTCAGTGATGTCTCAAAGTCTTGTTTACATGTGGAAATTCTGCTTTTTTTCACCCCATTTATGCTGTAGCAGGAAAAAACCCAACGCTTGATACATAAAATCAGATTTCTTATTAAATAACTTAATTATTCCTCTGATGCTTCTCAGAATAAATTCATGTTTTCACTCATGAGGTGGGTCAGGAGGTGACCTGCAGGAAGGCTCCTTGTTGGAATAGGAATGTCAATCAAAAGTTGCCAATAATTATGTCCCTAAACTGGGATTTTCCCACCCTCAGACTGGGAGGGAGTGACCAGGGCAGGCTCCTGCTGGACTTTATTGCCCTCAGTGTGCTCCAAAGCTTGGGTGGGATTCAGCCTGTACAAATCTTGGCTTCCTTTCATGGGCCTTTTTGGAATTTTGAGGTGGTTTTTGAGGGATTGGTTTCATTTTTTAAGTTTATTTAAGAGATTTGGCTTGAAATACACCAATTTTGCTCCTGCATCTTTCTGTAAGCCATGAGTTAGAGGTGCTTGTTCAGGAGAGCAACTTCAACTTGATTTACCTGTACAAATCTTGGCTTCCTTTCATGGGCCTTTTTGGTATTTTGGGGGATTTGTTTCAGTTTTTTATATTTATTTTAATTTCTTTAAGAGATTTGGGTTAAAATAAAACCATTTTGCTCCTGTATCTTTCTGTAAGCCATGAATTAGAGGTGCTTGTACAGGAGAGCAACTTAAAATTCATTTACCTGTACAAATCTTGGCTTCCTTTCATGTGCCTTTGTGGTATTTGGGGGGTGTTTTTTGAGGGATTGGTTTCATTTATGGGTTTTTTAATTTCTTTAAGAGGTTTGGGTTGAAACAAAAGAATTTTGCTCCTGCATCTTTCTGTAAGCCATGAATTAGAGGTTCTTGTTCAGGAGAGCAACTTAAACTTGATTTCAGCTGGCTCAGCAGTGCTGGCTCTGGGGTGTCATTGAACTGACCAGGTTTATCAGCAATTAATCAATGATGAATATTAATTGACAATGAATGCAGCAGAGTTTGGGGAGCTCAGTGTGAGTTGTGCTGAGAGCAGGAGAAGGGAAGGAGGAGAGGGAAGGATCTGTGTGCTGGATGGAGTTTTCCAGCTGTAGGACTGAGCTCACGTGGTGATTCTGCTGCAAAATCAGATTTGTCCTTGGCTTTGGGCCAGGGGGGCTGGGAAAAGGGAATTTCTGGGTTTCCAGCTCCTGTCAGTCCTTCCAGGAGGTGTTGGGAGTCCCAGTTTGAGGCATTAACAGCTGAAATTTAATTTGATTAGTAGCTGTTTTGATTCCCTCTGGTCAGTTCTCTTGTCAATAAAACAGTTGGGGTTTGGTTGATAAGGTGCTGATAAAATAACCAACAATTCCATTGGGGAGGTTCCAGTAAGTTAAAGAAGCAGGTTTGATTTTGTTGCCTTGCAGAGCAGTGTAACTCATTCAGAAAGCTCCTGGAAACCCCAGTGAAAACTTGAAATGCTTTAAAAAACAGGGATCAGATGAGAAAATAAAAATTGGAGGAGAAGGTGTGACAGCAGGTGAGCTGTGAGAAGCAGCAATTCCTAAAAGAGCAGTTTAGAAATGTTTGATTCATAATCTTTGTGTATTTATCAAAAAGAACATCCAGATTCTGACAGTATAATCCAGATTATTATAAAACCTCCTCAGGAAAATGCTATTTATGCTTTAATATACTTAATATTTGTGTTCAGAGGTGGAGGTGGCTGAATTATCAGAGTTTTCTTGGGGTGTTTTTGGGCTACAAATCCAGCCCTGGCAGCCAGGATGTGGCACTTGTTGTTCCTTAAATCCTTTGTAGCTCTGAAATGATAAATTCCTAATTTTTTCTTCTCCTGCTTTTTAACAGGAACAGGAAGGTGGTCGATTACTCCCAGTTTCAGGAATCAGATGATGCTGGTAAATGACTTTTTTTTTTTTCCTTAATTTCCTTGGGCTGCAGCAGCTCATTACTGCCATGCATATTAATTGTTCTGCTTCTAATCACATCTTCAGCTCCCATTCCAAGGAGTTGCTGTTCTTCACAGCCTGAACTGTTAATAAGTATTTGAAAACATAATGGTTCTCANACAAAGTATTGCTGGGTCACATTTCAAAAAAAAATATAATCTGTGTAAATGAACAAGATATTGCTGGATCACATTTCAAAAAAAAAAAGTAATCTGTGTGAATGAGCAGTTCTGGATCCCATTTTTTAAAAAAATATAATCTGTGTGAATTAACAAAATATTGCTGGATGACATTTCATTTTATTTACAAAAAAAAGTAATCTGTGTGAATGAGCAGTTCCATTCTATTTACTAAAAAAATGTAATCTGTGTGAATTAACAGTTCTGGATCCCATTTCTAAAAAAAATATAATCTGTGTGAATGAACAGAGAATTTTTGGAATATGTTTTGAGTTCTTGGAAGATAAACTCAATGCTAAGGTTGCACTGATAATTCAAATGAGATAAATATGCAGAATTCTTAATTGTAGTGCTTTTAGTCGTTAAATAAGGTGTTGCCTAAGAGTTTTAAGGAGTTTTAAACTCCCATTTAATGCCATCCTTTATCCTGTCACAGGCCAGTAAATAGTGTGTGCTGTTAGANCAGAGGTGGAGGTGGCTGAATTATCAGAGTTTTCTTGGGATGTTTTTGGGCTACAAATCCAGCCCTGGCAGCCAGGATGTGGCACTTGTTGTTCCTTAAATCCTTTGTAGCTCTGAAATGATAAATTCCTAATTTTTTCTTCTCCTGCTTTTTAACAGGAACAGGAAGGTGGTCGATTACTCCCAGTTTCAGGAATCAGATGATGCTGGTAAATGACTTTTTTTTTTTTCCTTAATTTCCTTGGGCTGCAGCAGCTCATTACTGCCATGCATATTAATTGTTCTGCTTCTAATCACATCTTCAGCTCCCATTCCAAGGAGTTGCTGTTCTTCACAGCCTGAACTGTTAATAAGTATTTGAAAACATAATGGTTCTCATATGTTTTGTATTAAACAAACAATGGTGATAGAAATCTTATTATTTAATGCTGGTGTTGTTGTAGTGCCTGCAGGCTGTTGGCAGCAATGCTCTGTGTTATGTTCTGGGGCAGAGGCTCCTTGATGCCACTTTTTTTTCCACAGGAAAAGATGGTTTTTGTTTTTTTTATGGCTCCAGTTGAGCCCACATTATCAGGCATTTGGGGAGGATTGCAGCTAAAAAAATATAATTTGTGTGAATGCACAGAATATTGCTGGATCACATTTCGAAAAAAGAAATGTAATCTGTGTGAATGAGCANGCAGTTCCATTCTATTTACTAAAAAAATGTAATCTGTGTGAATTAACAGTTCTGGATCCCATTTCTAAAAAAAATATAATCTGTGTGAATGAACAGAGAATTTTTGGAATATGTTTTGAGTTCTTGGAAGATAAACTCAATGCTAAGGTTGCACTGATAATTCAAATGAGATAAATATGCAGAATTCTTAATTGTAGTGCTTTTAGTCGTTAAATAAGGTGTTGCCTAAGAGTTTTAAGGAGTTTTAAACTCCCATTTAATGCCATCTTTTATCCTATCACAGGCCAGTAAATAGTGTGTGCTGTTAGAACCATGCAGAAATACATCTGGGTGTTCATTTTTAATAGGTTTTTGTAATAACTAAATGTCAAATGAGCTCCTGTGTCTCCTTGTGAGGCTCTGTGTGTTTCCCTGGTGAGACCTGACTGTACAGAGCATTTTCCTGGTGCTGTTGGCAGCAGAAAAGTTAAAATCAGTGTTTTAAACCAGGACTTTGCTTCCACCAAAGCTTTTTGGTGATGTTTTTCTTTTTTGATGTGCATGAAACGATGGGTTTGAGTTGTAGCTGAGGGAATTTGCTGGGGATGAGTTTGATTTAAACCCATTTTGTCCTGTCCAGATGATGATTATGGAAGAGATTCAGGTCCCCCATCCAAGAAAATCCGTTCATCTCCCCGAGAGGCCAAAAACAAGAGGAGATCTGGGAAGAATTCTCAGGAGGACAGGTAAAAAACAGCTCCTCATCCCTGGGGAGCATTTCTCAGAGCCTTGTGCTGTGTGTGGGGAGCAGCATCCTCCAAGAGGAGTGACTGCAGGTGGGATTGCAGTGGGATTGGGAGCTCAGGCAGGGCTGAGACACTCAGGAACAGACAGAGAAATCACGTGTGAAACACTTGGCAGTGTGTGCTGCATCATCCCAGCAGCTCCAGGGAAAGTGAGGATTGCATCCTCAGCTGAGCCAGGGCAAGGTGCAGCTCCTGTCCCCTGCCCACAGCATCCCTGTGCTCCCCTGAGGGCAGGGCACATTTGGGAGTTCTCTTTGTTCCTCATTTTGGGTAATCCATAAACACAGAAGTTGCTCCAGCAGCCTCAGTGCTGCCCTACTGAACACTGACATTTTTCTGTAGAATTTCCATTTGACCAGTCCCCAAATAACTGCCATGAGACCTTTGAAATAATTTTTTTTGTTTTCATGATGTATTTCAGCTTCAGGGATGGAGGTTCTGCCAGCTGGTTCTTGTTCTATCACCCCAAGATATCTTTTATTTTCCAAATCATTTGAGGAAGCTTAGACCAGACATGTGCCAGTTCAGAGCAACATGCACAGAATGGAATCTAAACAGTGACATAAAGACAAGTGCTGACTAAAAATCTGTTCAGGATAAACCTTTATTTCATTTATAAACTGCAAATAAGCCATCAAAACTGTAACTAAAATGGAAACCATGTAGATTGTGGGGTAGTTTGAGAGTGAAGTGCATGGTTCACCTGAATCTGATTATTTCCTGCCTGGTTTGAGTTTCTCTGTGATTCAGATAAACATTGTTTGAACATTATCTTCCCAACCATGATAACTCCACAGACAGCTGAGTAAAACCTGAAGTATGTCCAGGAAAAGTGAAAATTCTCAGCTTAGACATCAGTTTGCTTTTTAAAAATTGTTACTTTCCACACAAGAGTGACTGAAACCAAAGTTGAGACAAGCACTCAGACTTTGTCTTTCTCTCATTTGCAGTGAGGATTCGGAAGACAAAGATGTGAAGACTAAGAAAGATGATTCACACTCAGCAGGTAACTGCTTGTGTAGCTTCAAATCATGTCTCTTCACACCTGTGAGAGTTGCAGGAGCAGGATTTGAGACAGAAAAGAAATAATTCTGATTTATTTTAAGTTATTTTATTTACTTTGCTGCCTCTGCTGCTGTTGCTTCCCACTCTGGTTTGGGATAATGGTTTCTTTTTTTTGTGGAATAATGTTTTCTCTAAAACTTACCTTCACATGTGGATAGATCTGTTGGTGCCTTCCCTGCAGCTTTTATCCAGAATGAGACAAGAAACTTCATTTTGGTGCCTTTTCCTTTGCAGATGAAGATTTTGGCAGCGAGGACGATGACGTAGGAGCCGACGACGGCAAAGCCGACAGCGACTACGAGAGCTCTCAAAAAAGCAAAAAAGGAAAGAAGGCTAAACCAGACAAGAATAAGAGAGCAGCCTCCAAATCCAGGAAAAGGCCTGCAGGTAAAAAATAAATAAATAAAAAAAAGGAAGGAAAAAAAAGTGGTTATTTTGCAGTGAAAAATATTGCAGAGGATCTTTGTTGGGCAAGTAGGGAAGGTGTTGATGAGGTTGAATTATCCTCACAGTGACTCAGTGAGTGTTTTAACCCCCTCATGAATGCCCTGCCCCTGTTTTGCCCAGAGCTCTGTGCTCTGCACTCACAATTTGGGGCCTTTTTTTGGTGCAGAGGACAGCGAGGATGAGAAGGAAGATCACAAAAACGTTCGTCAGCAGCGGCAGGCGGCGTCCAAAGCAGCCTCCAAACAGAGGGAGATGCTCATGGATGATGTGGGCAGTGAGGAGGAGGAGCAGGAGGATGATGAGGCACAGTTCCAGGAGAGTGAGTACATGGGATTGGAGAAAGAGGCACAGTTTGCTTTTTGGGACACTGAGCTCATAAATTGTGCTCCTCAGTAACTTCATTTCTCACTGTTTATCTGTCCAAGTTGGGTTTGCACGTCCTGAATTTGTGTTCCAAGCTTGCAGCAAAGGTCTGTGTGTGTGTCCTACACAAGTGGGTAGATCTCGTGGGTAGATCTGTTGATCCCTTCCCTGCAGTTTTTATCCAGAATGAGACAAGAAACTTCAATTTGGTGCCTTTTCCTTGCAGATGAAGATTTTTCCCATAGATATGAGTGTGTATTTTCCAAAGATGTGTCTATTTTCCAAAGATCTGTTTCTTTATAAGCAGCCCTAAAGGATAATTTTAAAGTTCTCAATGCTTTTTGCTGCATTTTGCTGTCCCTGTGACACTGCTGATGTAAAAACCCAGGCAGATTTTGTACCACAGCAGATAAATGGAAGCCCACAAGGTCTCAGAGTCTGAGGACACAATTTAACTGGCAGATCTCAGCTGTATCTTTCCCTTCCCCATTTTTTTCCCCCAAAAAACTGAAATTTCCTTTTGCTTCCAGCAGATTCAGGAAGTGATGAAGACTTCCTCATGGAAGATGATGATGACAGTGACTATGGCAGTTCAAAAAAGAAAAACAAGAAGGTCTCCAAGAAATCCAAGCCAGAGAGGAAAGAAAAGAAAATGCCCAAGCCCAGGCTAAAGGCTACAGGTGAGTCTCTGCAATTCAAATTTCTCAGTTTAAAATCCAGGTTTTGTTTCTGCTGTAGGTTTGGTAAAAATCTTGGGGTCACAGATATCCACAAAAATGTTGAAGGGCCAAAAATGCCATGATTTAAAGCAGCAGTGTGGAATAAGGAGCTGGCTTTAATTCTCCCTTTAGGGGTTGAATTGGTGTCTGTGTCTTGATGGTAAAAATTCATAGTACTGAAACCTTTCCCTGCTGAGGTGCTGCATTCTGACTTTGTGTCTCACAGCCAAATAATAACAATTTGTGGCCTTGTTTGGGACTTTGTGATGTTGTCTGGCTGGGCAGATGTGAACCAAAGGAAAACTGGATGCATTTCTGCAGGAAATCTCAAATGCTAACAGCAGTGTGTGTTCTGCTTTGACAAGAGCTGTGTCCATTCATGATGTCACATCCAGCAATTAGCAATTAAGCAGTTTTTAACTCTTGTTAGATTGCTCACTTCAGCTTTGCTAATTGGACCTGCTAAAAACACCGTGGGTGTGGTCAAACTGCTGCTGAACCACTTCAAAATCCAATTTACTGTTGAGTGTTTCTGCCTTTGCTGCTGCTGCTGAGTTTTATGAGGTTTTTCTTTTTCCAGTGACCCCCAGCCCAGTGAAAGGCAAAGGGAAGGCAGGTCGCCCCACAGCTTCCAAGGCAACAAAAGAAAAGACCCCATCCCCCAAAGAAGAGGATGAAGAGCCTGAAAGTCCCCCAGAAAAGAAAAAATCAGCCAGCCCTCCACCAGAAAAGTCAGGGGATGAGGGATCTGAAGATGAAGCACCCTCTGGTGAAGATTAAAAAATGGCTGTTGAGGAAAAAAAAAAAAGAATCTTTGTTTAAAAAAAAAAAAGAGGAAAAAAAAAAAGCAAAAGGAAAAGAAAACAATACTTAGGGGTAGAACACGGTTTTGGCTGTGGCTTGACTCATGGGCTTTGAATGCTGTCTTTCCTTTCAGCTGTTTAATACAGTGTATCCTTTTTTAATAAGAGGAAACCCTTCTACAGTAAGATTTTGAAGTCAATGTTCTCTGTTGGCCATTCCGTTCTCCCTCCCCTGCCAAATCTGAAAAGCCATTGGAGACAAATTAACAGACCATTCAATATTTTATTTTATTTTAGTTTTTTTGTTTTTTTTTTTCCAAGGGATACTGCAGTTGTGAAGCAATAAGGTTTGAGACTGATCTGTGGAAACCATACTTACAAATCCTTAAGTAGAATAGATTTTTTTCCCCAGTGCTGGTAAGAGCTGTTTAAAAAAACCTATTATTCTGTATTTGGAATATATGGAAAACAAAATAATAATGAACCTCTGCTTTAACAGACTTTGAGAGGAGTTCACTCTCAGCAAAAATGTGTAGTTGCTGTAATTCCAATGGAGGAGGATGGAACATGGGGAGGAATCCTGTGTTTCTTGGATTCAGGCACGTTTTTCATGGAAAGCAATCAAGAAACTCGGGGATGCTCCAGTGTCTTTGATTTAGAAAAGACCCTCCAGTCAGGGTGGGAGATCTTTTGTCTGTGCTGGATGGAAAAGTCTTCTGCTGTAGGCAAATTGCAGCCCATTCCAGACAAATCCAGATATTCAACCTACAGCCTTCCCACATCCAGTCACCCTTACTTGATTCTTTCTGTAGAGGGGAAGAGAAATTGCAAAATCATTTTTACAATTGCTTTCCATTGGGTGTCGTGGAAAATGTTTTTATTATNACCTCCTGCCTGTGAGATCAGCTCCTCACCCTTGGCTGTGGGATCCACTCCCCTCCTGCCTGTGGGATTTGTGGGATCTGCNACAAATTAAGGGATAATGTAAAATGGAATGAATCAGCTTTTGGGGTGAGGGATGTCCTTTTGTGGGTGTGAGCAAAGGATTCCTGTAGTGCTCTGGGCACTTGAGATCCCATGAGTCAGGTTTGGTTCTGTTCCCTCCCTCCTCCAGGGATCCCTGATGGGGGGGGCACTGCCCTGGCCCCACACCCTGCTCCCTGTGGGGTCTGTGGGGTCTGCTCCCATCCTGCCTGTGGGATCTGCTCCCTTCCTGTCTGTGGGATCAGCTCCTCACCCTGTCTGTGGGGTCTGTGGGATCTGCTCCCATCCTGCCTGTGGG
>VXBB01004257.1:24418-40192 GCA_013399915.1 Illadopsis cleaveri | reverse complement strand
AAAAAAAAATAAAAAAGAGGAATTTCTACATATTCACATCCAGCAAATGCTGATTATATACTGAAAACAAATTTCTGTTAACAGAAAACAGTGAACTAAATTTTAATGATTAAAGGTTATTGTGTAAAGCTGGAAGAACTTTAATAAGTCAGAATTTAAGTTGTGATTAAAACCAGTAGGCTTGGCCATTAAGCTTGGCAGCGGAGGCTGAAATGTGTGCTGCAGTAAAAGAAATTAGGGACAAATACTCAAAACTGGTTATTATTTTCCTAATTATTTTTACCACCTCCTACTATTCTTTTTAACTACTAAAAACTTATAAAATCTGCAAACCTTAATTGTTCTATTCCACGGCATATAGCACACACAAGAGACAATTTCCTTAGGTAAATATTTACTTGTTTGTAAATTGCTTAAATTTTGATGAATCTTAATATGTGTAATTCCTTTTTTAAATTTCCATAATAAATAACATATGAAACCTTCTTTAAAAAAAATAGCTGTATATTGAAAGCATTTCTCACAGTGCACTTCCAAAATACCCCCAGTTCCTGCAGTTACCCACCATGGTGAGCCCTGTATTGCTGTGAGCTGCAGACTCAGGCAGCAATGTGAGCTTAAAAATGCCTCATTTTCTCAGTTTTTTGGTTCTCTAGCTCATCATTTTTCCCATTAAGTGTGAGCACTGTCCAGCAAGAGCTGTTAAAATCCCACATAAAACACATGCAGAAGCAAATGAGCAACATGAAAACAACACTCTTCAAACTCAGGTGTTACATTAGTTACATCAGTAAAGTGGAGAACATGTGGCACTTGGAAAAAATCAAGAACCAATGCTCTCAGTCTAATAATATCTCTTAAGTTTTATCCATTACTTCAGAGTTGAAGCTTTATTAATTTAATCCTCATAAATAATTCAACTTTGACCGTCTTCACATGTCTTTATATGTAGAGATTTTTTTGCCTTTATAAAATTTGAAAGGATATGTATTTTAATGAGATATTGGTTCCTGACTTCCTGTGGCTTTTGTGACAGGCTCAACCTAAAAGCATTTTGAATGAATTTATTTTCTGTTCCACAGGCTGAATACTAATACAATGGTTGTAACAATACTTAAGCATACAGTTTCTAAATTATTTTTTCCTAATTAGTCTCTGTAACTCTTTGTCCAGAAAAGTTCAGTTCAAACTCCGTCATCATTAAAGTAAAATAATCCAGTAAAGTTTGTAACAGAAAAGGAGGATTAATGTCCAAAAATTCTACATAACTCTTGCAGTTTCTCTTCCTGGAAGAGTGTGTTATCCTTCGTGTTATATCAATGTACATTAGTGCTATATTGGTTAAAAGGGATACCAATTCACAGTTTATGCCTTGTCAACTTCCCACACACCCACACTGCTTGACAAGAGCAAATTGTACATTTCCTTGTCATCTCAGTGCTGCTGTTGTTTGGAGTTGCTCTGGCTCCAAGCAGCAAACATAAATCCCATCCTTTTGTTTTTCACTCCCACCTGTGCACCATCCCAAAGAAATCCGGAGTTCTTCCCAAAACCAGAATGAATATAAGCAAAAAACATACTTCCAAGGAAAGGTAAAACATTGCTTTTTATCTTCTTTTTGTCAGGGTTGGGATTAAATGCGTGAGAGGGTGTTTCTTGTTTGGACTCAAATGTTTATTAATTCTTATCTATATTACACTCTCACAAACAGTGAGAGCTTTACAGCACTTCTAGCTAACAAAGTAAAAAATGGAGATCCCATCTCTCTCTCTACAAGGCCTTTTAAGGATGAACTGTCCAACCGAGAAATTACACCTAAATTATTTTTTACCTGTAACCCAATAACCAACCACCCGTGGGCCACAATGCGGATTTTTCTACTCAATTACAAAACACCACCCAGACCCATGAAGGAGAATGTGAAAAAGAAGGACTGGCCTCCACCCTAAAACCTCCATCTTGCTTCATATATACGTTACTATATCCTAAAACTTTAAACTCTAAGTTTTCCACCCTGCAATGTTACACACTTCCATCCAAACTACACACCCACAATCCCAGTGCTGTCACTCAATTTTGGAAGCCTTTTCCACGTCCTCAGGTCAAATGCAGTGTTTGCTTGGGGGTCAGTGCCTGACAGCACAGAAAGTCTGAAATTCTCAGTGCCCAGGGTTCCAACAGTTAAAGTGAGGTATATAGTTACCTCTTCAGTGACACTTTTCCCCAGATTGAAACTTCAAATAAAGGGATTGCATGAACATAGAAGATTTCAGTCAGAGAAAAACCCCTGAACTGCAGTGTGGCCTCATACCACAGTTACTGAAGAGTGGCCACTGCTGGGTGAACAACAGTTGGCTTCTTGTGTCAATAAACTTCACAAATGTGTAAAGAAAGAAAATATACAAATTTATATACCTATATATAATATTTCTATAGTTATTTTAGATGTATTTGTAATTGTATATATTTATATACTCATTAAAACAAAGGGCATAACTGTCAGACTAGTCAAAATGAGTTTGACTCATGAATTCCCAGCTGTGTTCAATCATGAAATTCTAAGTTAGCCTGGACTTTATTAATAACTTTATCAGTGGAAGCAAGACGTGGCAAAATAAATCACTTTTTCTAAACTTTTTCTCAGTGAGATGAAGGCTGCTGAGGTAAATGAGCACAGCAGCAGGCCCACTGCTGCTGGCAAACTTCGGGAACTGTTGGTGGTGACACACATGACACTGACAGGCTGACAATGTAAATTAATTTACAATTAGAGGATTTCTGGTACCCAGATCATCAAGTCAGACCATCTGCAATGAGCTATTTGTGCTGAAGGCACACGAGATATACAGACACATTTAACATCTCTTTTTGTGACAGGGACAGGGGCATGGAGCCATTGGAGTCAGTGACAGAGGGATGGAGCTACTGGTGACAGTGACAGGGACAGGGGGATGGAGCCCTTGATGACAGTGAGAGGGACAGGGACATGATNAGCCATCAACAGAAGAACACTGCCAGACCCACTTCCTATTTGATTGTGTGGGCTATTTGCTTTTACAGTTTTTTTTTTTTTTTATGGCTATTCGCAGTTTTTATTCCACTGAAGTACATCCACTCCATATGAAAAGCTGAAGCTGTGGCTGCTTTGAAAATTGTCTGCAAATATGAGCAAACATTGTTTTCTTCCTTCCTAAAACTGTGTTTTATAGTTTACAAACTATGGCTGGCAAGCAGAGAGAAAAAAGTTCTCCTGATTTGAAAGGCATAACTCCACCTTTTCTTAAAAAAAAATCAAATGTGTTTCCTGGAGCTTGATGAAAACCCATCAAATTCACATCTTTTTGTAGACACAAATAGAACACCAAATTAATTGCTCTAAAAACACAGTTCAATCACTGGTTTTTAACCATGTTTCAGCATGCTAACTAGGAATACATACTTTAATGGTTATAAAGCAGCTCACTTCAGGCTTGAAATCTTGATTTTGAGTGCAAAAATCTGTTGGTGGCAGAAACAGCCATTTTTTGGAAACAAACTATATTTGTTTTTTCAATTATATTCTCTTCTATTTCTTATGCCTCAATTTACCAAAACTTTGATGTCATCCACATACAGGTATCCTCATGTTTGCAGCAAATCAGAGATGCTGAAAGAAGGCATTTGTGCAAACAGCCACAGGTTTGCACCTCTACAGCAGGCAGAGGTTAAAGGGGAGATCCACATGCCAAAGCTGGAGTTTTTAGGTCTCTCTTTAATCTTTTACTCTTTTACTAGGGATGAGAAAATACAAATTTATCTATAAGTAAATTATCAAAACAAAGCACTTAATACATTGGCTTATGCTGCAACTCACTGATGCCCTTGGGCTAACAGAGTTTATAAGAACTCTATTGATTTTCTTCCCTATAATCTATGTAAAATATGAGCCAATGCATATTTCATATAGATTATTTTTGGCTGCTTAGGCTCTTTTTTCAGAGCTGTTCGTTTTCCAGGATAAATAGTGATGAGACCGTTCCCTCCTGCATATGAAAATAAAAGGCTTCGGTGCTCTGAGTTTCAGAGTTAATTAACAGTGAGTAGATCTGTGAAAATTGAAATGAGCCTCATGATGACAACTCCATGGAAAGCAGGAAGATCCAGGGGTGGGTCAAGAACCCGACCTGGGACTCAGTGGAAGCCTTTAAGTGACACAGAGGTGACGACGTTGACGTTCAGAAATAATAAAACACAGATTGTGATCATGTGGAAAATCAAAATAAGAGCATTTCTACAAGCATTTAAAAGCTCACAGATCCACAGATTTAACTGGCAAAAACAAGATCAAATAAACAAATTCCATTAACTGAGGCTGAATGAATGTAAAATGACTTTTTAAATAAAAAAACTTCAAGAGACTGAGCTTCCAAATGACCATCCAAACCTTTTGCTTTCAAGTAATGCTGCGTTTTTAGGAGCCTAAGCTAATTTGCTAGTTTAGACTGCTGGCATTTTTAAACAAACAAACCACAACCTTTTTAGAACAAAAGAAGAAACTTTTGGCCTTCTGTGGCTGTTGGGAGACCAACCCATAAAGTTCCACAGGAGAAAACTGATTCTGAATACAGAAGAGAACTTGTAACAGAAGAAATTATCTGGTTCAAATTTTTTAAAGAATATCATGAAAAAACCATTTTGTTTCTTACAGGAAAGTTAGGCAATAAGTTGTAGACTAGGAAATAAATTTAGTTGTCCAAGTGACAATTGATTCACTTTAAATATTGTAGTGGTTTNACTACTTCAACAATTGGATACAACAGTTCATGGAGATGGTGATAGAATACTTTGTGTACATCCCATACTACAACCCAGGACAAATATGAAGAGAAAAGCCCTAAAAAAATTAAACTTCTCTAACGGCTAGTATTTGTTTCATCAATATTAATCTATGGTAGTTTCTAATCTTTAATGTTTGAGATTTTATCTGCCTCCCTATTGCATTTTTCTACCATGTTGCAAAATGCAGTGTTTCTAAAATACATTGCATTATGAAAGTGGACTTCAGAACAGTTTGAATGGATTTTAAATCTACTATTGTTTGTATACAAACAATCATTGCAAAGATCTAGTTAAGATGAGAGAATTTGAGAAGACTTACACATACAAAACACGAAAACTGCTTCCATTCAAAAGAAAGTTTATCTGGAAAGCCAATAGTATTCTTATTTATTTAATTTATCTGGGCTTATTAGGAGATATGGATAGCATTCCAGAAAGTCACGAAAGCTTTAAGATTAAGGCAGACTTTTTTTTGAAGAAAGTTGCTTTATACATAGCCAGAGAGATAAGTTACAAAATTTCCTTTGACCCAAGAAAAGAATCAAGGACAATTAATTTTTTTACATATACAATGAGATTTAAAGAAGTTACCTGCAGTGATTCTATGAGGAGGAAAGATATATTTATATTTTTTGACTACTATTATATTTGTGATGTATTAAATTTTACTAATACAGTTCTCTCTTTGTGTATGATATGTATTTCCCATTTGCTGAAATGAATGTTTCAAAACACATTGGTAGGCCAGGTTGAAATGCATTTATATTTTTTCTTCATAATTTTATATTCTATTATTCTTTAAGTTTGAAACTATCTATTTGAAACTATCTCTACTCACTTGCCAAGTGAGACAAGGCAAAGTAATGTTTTTAACACACTAACACACATTGCTGAAGGAAATCTGAACAGAGTGGAAGACACTGATGTAATTACCTGTTCTTTGACTGAGAGATAAAATAATGTGCAAAGAAGCTAAACTGCTCCTTTTTTTCCTTTAGAAAAAAAACCTTATCATTAATGCCTTTGAGTATTTTTTTTTCCTGTGAATTTGCCTTCTAAGGGGTTATATCTCCTCCCTTTTGTTATTATACTGACTTTGGGTAGATTATTGATAATCTCAGTNNNGGTTAGAAAGCACGGGAAGCCTAAGATAATTAATTCACTTCTTTGCTGCCTCCTGGCTGTGTTTAATTGGACTTTTAATTTTATCTCCATAAGCAGAACCATGACAGTGGAGCTGATCTTGTGTAATGACTTATCTCTCATGGCCACAAACCCAGCACTGGAGAGGGCAAGGAACTTCATGTAAAAAAACCCAAACTTTTCCTTTCAGTCTGAGAGGGGTTTTTTTAATTAAATTTTCATGGTAGCAAAGAGCTACGTGCGTTCCCTCTCTTATCAAGGGCAGGAAGCAGAACTGAAAGTCTCCCATCTAAACAGAGATCTGTGCTCCTTTGAAACAACATGAAACACATCCCTTCCTCTCATCTCCATCTCCTGATGGCTGCCAACAGCCCAAACACCCTTCATTAGCTCCTTTTCCCTTTGTTTCCACCTTATAAACTGATTTTGGGGGGATTTTGGTGCCAATCCCTCACCCACAAGTGGGATGGTGAGACACAGATGAACTGAGGGGCGTCCCTAAACCCCACATGGCTTTCTTCTGAGGAGCCCTGTGGAGAAGATCCCTACTTTAAATATCTTTCTTCCACTCATGTTGTCACTTAACAAATTAACTGCAACTGCTTTTAATAATCCTCACGAATTTTTGATGCACTCTTCTCCTTCCAAATGGCTTAAGAGGCTCATTCCTTCTTTTTTAGAGTCTTTCCTGTAGAAATAAAGGATACTGGATGGACCTTTCTTTTTTAAAAATTCACAAAAATTAGCTCCCATTTCAGTTCATGTTTATGGACAGTCAGAGACATTTGTAGCTACTTCCATAGGTGTATTGTAGTGCATAAATTCAAAATCTTTCCTGTAAAGCCACTTTAATCTTCATTCTCACCAGCAAGCATCAAAAGACCATGTCAAAATTTGTTAGATGCCCTTTCTGAAGAAACAGCCAGCTCATAAGTCCTAAACACAGGCCAGAATTGTAACACTGTTTATTAAATGCAGGAAAATTGATGGCAAATGGGATGGAAAATTGTCACATTTTATTATTGAAATTCTGCTAATTTTTAATACTCAACTCTAATGTTTTAAGCTCAGTGCTGTCTGTTGTTGGGTAATGAGTAATAGCATTTGCTGTCTGAGTACAATTTCTTTTAGATATTTCTGAAAGTTGTCTCAGATGGACCTAGAGAGGGTTTTTTTAATTATTTTAGCTGTAGCTTGTCCCATGTTTGCTTCCCTCTGCTCTGGAGAAAGGATCCGCCTGTCAGCACAGTCAGAGGCTGATTACAAAATTGCAATTGGTAGAATTAAAGTAAAAGGAAACATAAATTCTACTTAAAGGAAGGTCAATAATGATTTTTTTTCCCTTCCTCTTATTTTACCTTCTAGTTTTTGTAGGAACATCAGAACATTCCAAACTGGTGTTCCACTACTATTGAGGGAATAGCTTTGTGTGTAGTCCTGAAAAGGAAGCGGAGAATAAAGGAATAATTTCCCCAAGGCAATTATTGTCATTGTTTTCCTTCTCTGTGAGGTATCCAGAGGTCTCCACCACTGCAGGACAGGTCCCTGGTAAATCCTGCACTGCACTCTGTGGAGTCACCACGAATTAATGGCAAATCAGTGATCTTTGAATTCCCTGATTCTTTTATTTTGAGAAGCACACGGATTTATTTATTTGCATTCCCAGTAATCTGATGAGATATAAGAAGTGCAGATGTCAAAAGCAAAGGGTTCTAAACTGGGCTTAAAGGTGTTAGATTTAGATAAGCCCATGGAACCACGGCACACAGTTCCTCATATTTTTATGCAAATACATTTTATTTGGAGATTTAAAGCCATTTCAACTTGGCTCAATATGATTATTTCAAACTTTACCTCTGAAATATTTTATTGAGCCTGGCCTTTCGTATTTTTTTCCAGACAACTCCTTTTCTGATCTGCTGCACATCTATGCCCCAGTCTGTAAATTAAGCAGACACCATGATAACAATTTCCGATTTCTTTATATTCATGTTCAGATTTTATTCAATTTGTTTTAACTCAATTTCACACCTCTGTCACATCTGTTCTAGTTAGTGGCTTCCCTGCCTCGTTTCTTTTGTCTTTCATGAAAGAAATTTTGCTACTACCTGGGGAAGAAGAAGTTTCTCAAAGTTCCTCTCCAAGTCCAAGTTCTGCTCCTTTGCCATCTGGGTTCTGCTGCAATGCTGTACTTCTGATTTTTTTGGTATTTTTTTAATGCTCCTCAAAAGAAGGGAGAGCAGAAATCTCATTGTGAGCACATGTTACAAAGTTTAGGTCAAGGCTGTCATACCTTGGACAAGTCCTTCCCACATTATTTTTTTTAAAAAAGACATAAACACAGTGCAGTACTTCATTGGCTATAAAACCTGTAAAAAAAGACCAATTTCAGGCGTGAATAGAAATGCTGTTTTTGCATCTGAAGGTGAATTTTACATCACAGATTCTTTCTCAGTGCAGAGCTGGGTTCCTAGGCTTGATGACAGAGAGATTTGCATAAATATATTTGCACGTAGCACTGGAAGTTGCCAAAAGCTTGGAGTAAAACACACTCAGACCCAGATTTTTTTTTGTTTTTTAATGCAATTATATGACACCTTCAAAGTTTGGGTTTACATTTACATTTATACACAACTGCTGGAAAGCAAAATAGAAATTAAAATACGCGGGTAAATAATCCCAAGAGAATCTGTGTGTCATCATTTCCTATGCAGGGAATAGAAAGTGATAAATACTGGCTTTCATGAGAAAACCTGAGTTTCAAAAATCATTTCATCCCATTATGAGGTTTAAGGATAGAAGGGAAAAATGTGCCCATAAATTATTTACCTGAGAAGAAATTTGCAAGTGTTTCCAAAACCGCGTGAAGAGAATAAAGGTATTCACAGAAAAAGTCAGTTTCTGCTGATGAATTTCAAAAGGCTGGCGTGGTTCATAACCTGGTGTTTCACACTTCACAAATTGGAGTGCCAGCCAGGAAATGTCAATGTTAATTATAGTTTATTTGAAGGGTCAATTATATAATTATATAGTTTAAAAAAAATTACCTTGAAAAATTACTGGTTTTGTTGTTGTTGGGAATTGCCAAGGCTTCCAGTGAGGGAATCATTTTGATAGAACCTACAAGAACTTACCAAACTTGAAGATTGGAGAAAGAGTCCAATCAACTTAGTAAAAGTTTATTTCCTTATCGAGATTTTTATTTTGGAGAGACTAGAAGACAGAACACACTTCAGAATTGCTTTCTTCCTTTTTTTCCTGCCTTGAGAGACAAATTAGGAAGGAAAAAAAAAATAAAAACAAAGAGAAAAACCAAACCAACAAACAAAAAAACCCCAAAAAACAACAACAACAACAACAACAACAACAACAACAACAACAACAACAACAACAACAACAACAACAACAACAACAACAACAACAACAACAACAACAACAACAACAACAACAACAACAACAACAACAACAACAACAACAACAACAACAACAAAACCAAAAAAAAAACCCCAAAAAACAACAAAAACAAAAACAAAACACCACAAAAAAAACCAAAAACAAACCCAAACCACCAGAATATTAGGAATATTAAGACTTACAGTTGTATAGAATTCTTTCCCAAGTACCTTGTTTTATGAAAACCTACAATGTCAGTCTGGAAATAGACACACAGAGAAGTTGTGAATCATTATTCCTCATACTAGTCAAGATCAGAACAGGGATTGAAAGTGAATAGTTCCATTTACCTTCATTATCATTCTTAAATCATGAGACCATCTATAATACAGCTCTGTATACTAAAGATTCATTGGAGGGAGAAGCAAATAGATTTTAAGATTTAAAAGAATCGAGGCAATTTTCATTGCCACCAAAAATTCTACTACAAGCACAATCAAATCCATGATTATTGAGCTGGATGCCATCCATCTTCCAGTCTCTGGTTCTCCCTCTCAAATGATGAAGGGAAAACAAATAAATAAATGAATCAAGCCTCCAGCCCCTCAGTAAACGTTAGGAAAGAATACAGAAAGAAGACATGCTGTTCTGTATCTCAACTCATTAGCAGCCAATGGAGCAGAGAATAACAGCAGTCCAGAAGGAAATTGTGGATGATGCAGCTGAGAAAGGGCAGCAAATGAAGACAGATAATGGGTGTAATGAGCCAACAGGGGAATTTTCAGGTTGTACCTCTGAATTCACACTCAGCTCCAGATGTTTCTTCCCATTTTCTCATGTAATGAAAGACATGGAGAGATTTTTTTTTTTTTTTTTTGAACACTTGTTTTCTCATCCTTATTTCAGAGAGACAACAGCCTGGATTATCTCTACAACTATGCTTGTCATAATAAATCTTTAGAATTATTCTGGACAACCATGAATTAAGATCTCTGGCACTTAAAATAATATTTTCTTCAGAGAATGAATGAATGGATTGACCTTCTCTTCTATGGAAGCTAACAGGAAGCATGTGCAAGGGGAGTTTTTGGGCAACAAATCATATAAAATAACTTAGAAAAACTTACATTGAAATGAATTATAGGCTGTAAGAAATAACTCAATGTAACCACTACCAACACCAGTGTTAGTGTCACAAGATGACATTCAGAATTATATTTCCATCCCAAATCTTTTAAGGATTGAATGTACTCCAAATGTACCTGCTTGACCACAAAGAAAGGGACATGAAGAGTGGGAAAAAGCATCAGGACAGCCAGACTCTCTGCATGTGCTAACATTTTGTCTTGGCTTTAAACCAGATTAAGTTGCCTTCTCCCCCTTGATTTAATCTTTTAGACCTTGACCACCAATTCTGAGCTTTAAAAAATGCAACAAATTACTTCCCAAAAGTGTTCCTATGTGTAAACCTTTTTTATTTTTTTATTATTGAAATTTAGACATTGGAACTTAGTTGAGAAAATAAAGTGATTTGTGTAAGCATTTAATTTTTAGTTTCTTATCTATTAGATAAGTATTAGATAAGGCTCTAATGCTTCTACTGGCACTTTTCAGAATATTCCTGTGTGGAGGTTACAGCCACAGACAGGGGATCCCTCCTCTACCTAGACAAAATATCCTAATACATTTGGGATAGCAGTGGAAAAAACCAGGTCAATTTAAACTCAGCTTATATTTTAGTCATTTCAGCATCCTGTAGTTAGTCTCCATTCAGATATTTTAAAGCAGTTAATGGTGCCACCTCCTCTTTGGGTGTTCGCCATGGAATATTTAATTTAATGAATCACAAAAATTACTCGTAGAATAAATATTGTGTAGATAGAAAAGCCTAAAGTTCACAGCCACTACAGAATAGAGATTACTACTATTTTACTTACAACAAGATATTATTTTACATTATTTTCTCTGTGGAGTAATGAAGGCGTAACCAAACACAAACACTGCCATTCCTCAGTTAATCTATGTGCATACCATCCACAGATTGAAAGGCACATAGAGAGAAAACAGACATACATTTCAACAAGTATTTCCAGAGAACAGAAGTGGTTGAATTGTAGAATTGCAGAATGGTTTGGGTGGGAAGGGATCATAAAGCTCATTTCATTCCAACACCTCTGCCATGGGAAGGGGCATCTTCCACCAGACCAGATTCTCCAAGCCCTGTCCAACCTGGCCTGGAACCCCTCCAGGGATGAATATATAAATGTACATCAAAATAAGTGAGATTTTTCATGTGTTAAACCAATCATCAGGACAAAGCTTCTGTAAGGTTTTATTTTAATCCTAGTCATATTTCTCTCTCTTCCTCTGACTAAAATATTAAATATCAGCTTCTCCTTCATCCTACATACTATTTAGTGAGAAACAGCAATTACTCTTTCTGTAACAGTACAAGAACTGGCAAAATACTCCTGGTACCAGCCAACATTTCAAGAGGAATTTTTCTGTGTTTGAGGCAGACATGTTATATGTGACACACTACAGCTGGCAAGTGATAGGATTTTCAGATTTAAAAACTGTCCATCTGTTCACCGCTTTAAGTATAACTCTCAGACAAAATTAATTATATGCCTTTCCCTCTTTATATCGTAACTTTTCTCTCCCATTCCTAGGTAGTAGCCTCAAGACCATTCTCAGTGTAAAAATCCCAAATTGTGTGTTCAATTGCAGAGTGCAACATAAACCTTAAAGGCAGCCATATAATTATTGCCATAAGCTCATCTTTATGCCAGCTTAGCATTTGCCAGGGAAACAACTTAAGAGTTATTTTTAGGCATTTAAACAGGGACACATCTGGCATGGGGTGTTCATTAATGAAGTGTGTTAAAACTGGTAAGACATTGCTGATATCAACAGAGGAAAGCGTTGGGAATCTGCAACATTTGGCCTGGTGTTTTTTATGTGCTGCTTTGAGTGCTAAGTGTTAATAACAATGAATCAAAACCTGGCAGAATGTTCTTTTTTGTAGCACCAGCCGTAACATAACAAAGTTTTAAGGTGTCAACACAAATTTCTGGCTTCAAATTAAGTGAATTCAGGCATTTGGACGTAATTCTGGAATGGTGCCTCATGCATGAACTTTGTTTGGTGTCATGCACTGTTACAGAGATGGTCTGGAAATAATTAATTGCTAGGCAATCAATTTTTAAACCTGTTGGCTAATTATACCAATCCTGATGTGTTTTTTACAATAATAATTCTCTGAAATATTATTGTCAATGAAATTCAGCTTCAAGCAGCATCTCTTGTTTTACACTGGCTGTAGAAAATTTGTGTACATAGCACTTTGGATCACTCTAACTTGGAAAAATCTTGTTTGCAATATACTTCCAGAGAAAGCCTTTGAAGACATATAATCCAGCAGAATGTGCCCCAGACTGTGCTTTATATGTAAATTTGTCTTCCTCTTTTGCCCTTTATTTCTTACTGCAGTAAAATCAAGTGTTTTATGGATGAGAACTCACACAGAAAAAAATAAAGTCAAAAGTAGTTCAATAAATATGCAAAAATTCAGTGGCATAAAGGATGCTGGATTTAGGGAAGATAAGAGAATGGTGAACAATTAGATATTGGGTAAGTAAAAGAGGTTTTTTTTGTTTGTTTTTTTTTGCAACTATGCTTCTAATTTTCTTAATATTTTCTCTTTGGTATTTCCCATCTATCTTGAATAGCTCAAGTAAGTGACCACAAAGAGCACTCTTTCCTCACTTTTCATAATTTGTCAGATTAGAATGAGAGTTTTTTCCACAACTTTCCATGATGTGCAGAGAGAAAATGTTGCACCAGAAGCTTAAGGCTTATTGGGGCAGGGTGATGATGAAACATGAAACAGTCTAATAAATAGAACTTTATCTCCTGGTCTGGTGAGACCACCTTCTCCATTTCCCCACAATTTTCTTTCATAAACCACCCCACGTGATGTCCTCTGACAGAAAGTGGATCAAATGTAACACTGAGTGTGCCCCAGAACTTACAAGTTTCTAAAACTATTTAAACATCTGGACACTCAGCACCACCTAGGAAAACAGAAGGTAATGGGTCACATTTTAGAATTCTAGAGAAAATTGGGAAGGCAATCTGTAACTCAGTCCTGGCAGAAGGGTTACAGGTTGCAGGACTTTCCATCTCTGGAGACATTTAAAAGCAAGTGAGATGCTCCTTTCACTACTTTACAGTTTGGACCACAGCAGGGAGGTACCTATAAACCCACAAGACCTATTTCAGGAATGCCAGAGATAAAGAAGTAAGGGAAGCCCTAATTTTGATGCCCTTGAAGTGAAGTTCACTGCCTACAGGAGATTGACTCCCCACTCATTTCACCTTAGCTATATCCACTAACCTCATCCACAGATCATGTCTTTAATTCTACAAAGATTCATCATCTATTTTCTTTCAAAGCTGAAATTATAGCAAGCATCTGCATGCTATGAGAAGGAAAAGTAAGCACTGAATAAATGTTAGGAGGAAGAAGGTCTGAGACACCAGAACAGCAGATGTGATCTTTTTAATTTGCTGAGGTCCACCAGAGGATGTTCCTTGAAATTCCTTAGTAGCAGAAGGATGTTATTTCAGATCTCTGGAGGAAATTGCTTAATTCATTTTCATGACATTTAGTGTCATGCTCCTGCTGAGAAATACACATTTTGTTGGAAGGAAATAATTTGTTAAAGCAAAGTGTATAATGTAATTCTCAACTTCTAGAGGTTTTTGTACAGAGACAAATCCAAATCCTGGTACTTCTCAGGCAAAATATATATAGATCTGTGTTTTGGCTAACAGCAACAGAGACATTGGCTGTGTCTGGTACTTCTGCACCCACTCTTGGAGTTTTCCAACTGGAATTGATACTGACTTGTACTTGGCTGTAGTGTGGACAACATGCTCTCAAGAGGGCCTGGAAAAGAGAAACAAGGCTTCATGCCAGTAGCAGGAGGGGATCATATCCAGGGAAAAACTTCCCTACAAAACAAAATCCAGAGTCTTCCTCAGTAAAACCACCAGGAGCAGTTTAATCATGTCGTCAGCACTGGTCCAGGCACAGAATCCAGGGCAGGCTGACAAAAAGTGACATATCTCAGCACTATCAACTGCAGGGCCAAGATACTTGAGATAAAACTTTGCAGCATTTGCCAGAAAAGAGTTTAAAACTGCCTTTCTTGAAGAGTCTGGATTCCATTGCATCAGCACAAGAGCAGAAAGACTAACCACAATATGATGCTCAAAGAAGAATTTATATCCTTTTTCTTGGCAAAAAAAAGAATCTTCTTCAGGGTAAAGCCACCTGTAAGTAGTTATTACCTGATGTCAACTTTTGAAACTGCTGTGGACTCTTGAGCATCTTGTCTTTTTGAAAACTCCACCACTCTCTTTGAGCTCCCAAACAGCAAGGCAGCATTTTCTCAGGAATTAGTCAGACACTCAAAAGTCTTGAACATCTGTAGCCCTGGTTCCTGCCTGAGATGTTTTGGTTTTCTGAAATTCTTTTCCCAGAGAATTTTCTGTAAACAAGAGACACGTTTTTTGTAACTGTACTATGTTTTTCATTCCTTTCCCTAGGAGGGACTTCTTGATGTCCCTCTGGTCTGACCAATGTGATTGAAAAGGTTTGTCTACTTGTCACCAATCCAGTTGGTCTTCGTAAAATAGCATAAAAGGGAGACACATCCCAAAAACGAAAGAGTCACTTTCAGCCTTCTGAAACTCGGAGTCTTGTGTCGTTGTGGTGTAAAACAGCGTCAAACATCAGTGAAAACCTGAATGGAAGTTCTGCTGCGGGGCAGTCCACAGCGCTGTGAGAGCTTGTTAGGACAGCCTGCTACAAGGCTTGTGTGCCCTGATGGTAAATAAACCTGTCTCGTGGTTATCTGACACTGGCAGCAGAGGTTCAGCCCTGCTCTTGATCTCTGCCCCTGTGTTGGGACTGACAATTGACTGACTCTGCAGTTAATTGGTTAAAGATGGCAAGCTGCAAGGAGCTGTTGGCGTTTGTGTCCCGAAGGGCTTTGGATCCCACGGCTTTATCACAGGAATTCCTCCTGCAGCCTGCAAAATAGGCCTCCAGTGCCTTCCACATGCAACTGATGCTGTTAAGATCCAAGAAGCCCCATTCAGACAAGTGAAACAAAGACACTTGGCACTTCCAGACTCCCTGTGTGTTTTCTGAGGATGTACAAAAGCCAGAGGGACAAAATTAGGTTTCAGGAAATTAAGATTTAGAAACTCCCCGTAGCAGATCAAGGAAACTGAGGCTGTTGTGAGTTCAAATGCTACTAATAGAATTGTTTATATTTCTTCACTACATTTTGAAAACAGTATAGTCAAAAATTAAAAAAAAAAAAAAAAAAAAAAAAAAAAAAAAAA
>VXBB01004256.1:296546-310797 GCA_013399915.1 Illadopsis cleaveri | reverse complement strand
CCCCTTCATCTACTAGGTGCTCTAGGTACTAGGGATGTCATTGATCTGGCAAGCAGCAGCTGATGGTCTGTGGGCAGGCAAATCCCCAGGGCAGTGACAGCTCCTGCTGCTAAAGCACTGCCCCTGCTTACCCCACCACTGTCTGTGACAGTCCCAGGTGCTGCTGGGTCCTGGGAACAAGAGGAAAACAAAGGATGTAGCTCTTGAAAAATGCAGTGAGAGTTCTGGGGGAGATTAAGCACAATGTTACCCACTCAGGTTTGTACATCCCGAGGGGAGAAGGAGCCTGGAGGGTACCTGGGCTGATGTTGGCTCTTCATGTGCTGCAGCAACAGTGTCTTCATATGAAGGTGTGTGGTCAGAGGTCCTTCTAGTCCATGTGTCAGCTGAAAATAGGAAATTCCCACAATGTTGGTACTGAGCTGTGCAAAACTAGACATAAATCTCTGAAACCATCCCCCAAAGCCTTTACCCAAAGCTAGGAATGACGTGTCTGAAAAGAAAAGGGCTGTCATTCACCTACTTCTGCTGGTAAGTAAAAACCATGATACACTGAGAGGGTGTATCAGGTAAGGATTGTAGATTGTACAGGGCTGGGATAGCCTGGCTCCAACAATAATCCATTTCAGAGCCTAAGAGTGCAGATGAGGGGCAGGGAGGAGAGGGGAGGCGAGGTGAGGAATATCTGCCCTGCAGCAAGCAATGGTGTGGATAATCCACCGGGAGAGCAAGTGCTGCAGCACATTTGCATTCGGAGAAAGAGACCACGGCAGCCACCCTGGCCTCAGGAATGAGAGTCCAATGGGATGGGGACAGAGCGGTGACCTCTGCTCCAGAGACACGCTGCCCTCAGTCAGGGGGAACCCTGCTATGTGAGCAAAAAGCAGGCGTTTCATTCAAAAATGAGGCTTTTCATTGCCTCAGGGCTTACAGGGTTGGGTCAGGATCAGGCTGGTCCTGACAGGGAAAGAAGTCAGGGAAATACGGAAGAGGACAAAGCTGGGACAGAGTCTTAAATCTGGTCCAGGAGAGGCAGCGTCCCTGCTCCTGCTGGGGATAGGGGTGGGTTGAGAGCATGGGCTGCTGCAGCCAGGCAGCACTTGCTGCAGTGACCTGCTGCAGTGGCAGCACTTGCTGCCTTTTAAAAGCTGCAGTGGCTGCCACAGATCTGAGTGCAAAAACAGTCCCTGCTCCTGAGGGAACCTGGACTTGGCTGCACAGCCTCCATCTGCCTCCTCCACACCTGCTTCCTTCCTGAGGAGGTCCTGGAGAACAGACACCTTGAGATCAAAGTAATCCCTCAGGCTGCTGATGTCCTTTTCCAGGTGGGCGTGGGACGCCTACTCCACTTGGTAGCTGGCCTGGAGCTGGGCCAGCCTCTCCTGGTACTCCTGCAAGGCACAGCAACAGTCCTGTGACTGTACCCGAGGTCACATCCAGGTGCATTCCAGGTCCCACCTTATGCCCATCCCAATACAACTCCACCATCAGTATTCACTGACTTTTTCTGTGACTTAAGTTGACACAGTAGTGATTGCTGTTGATGAAAGTGACTGTTCAGCCCTAAAAATGGCTGCCTTTGTTGGTTGTGGTGCCCTGGAATGAACTTTCTAAACAGGAAGGGGAGAGTTTTGTTTCCTTCTGGCTCCTCATTCTTCCTCTTGGCTCTGTATTTCTCTTTTTCCTCATCTCTGTACTGTTCCTAACACCTCTGACTACTGCTTTCCTCAACTCTATGCCTCCCTTTTCTGACAATTTCACATGTAGTTCCTCCAAAAATTCTTCTGGGAATCCATTCCAATCCATCCCGAGAGGTGGGAACAAGAGGTGGGTTATAATAAGGCACATGGCCTTCATAACACATGGTCTGTTCATAGAAGTCCAATGATTACAAAATAGAGAAATAAATAGAAAAAGAGAAGTGTTCTGGAAAGGCTGAACCATATTTGTAATGATTACTATGAAAAAGTTTTAGTCAAAGCCACTCTGAGTTATCCCTTCCCAACTTCTTTGATCAGCTGCTTCTCTGCTTCCAGATCCACCAGGGGTTTGAGGCAGGGAGCTGGATTTGCTCCCAGGTGAGCAGCCTCAGCAGGTAGAAGCCCTACAAAGCAAAGTAGAAATAAATATCACTCAGAGTCACTGGGTGGGATTGTCTGCAGAATTCCTGGAAAGAGAACAAAGAAGTTGGGTGCCAGGAAAGAACGTGGCAACCCCTGTGCTCCTTCAAACCGCGCTTGCTGCCAAAATGCCACTAGCCCGGGGCTCCATAGGTGTGGGGAGAGAGGGAGAGGTTCCAGCTTCAGGAGAAATATGGAAGTGAATGTAGTTATATGGTATTTATAAATACAAGTATGTCTTTCAAAGAAAAACAGGAGACTTGTTTCCAGGGCTATGCTACAGATTTGGGAGATAAAAGACACTGGGAAGGTGAAAAGTGCAAGGAAATTACCTTCTTTGTTTACAGATCTGTCTGAAAGGGAGCAGAAAGGGGGGAAAAGTCATCCTACAGCCTTATTCCCCTGCTGAAAGTTGCCCTTTTTTAGGGGCTAATTCACCAAAGGCGATCAGCTCTCTAAAGACTGCTCTTCCCCATTTGCTCCTTCATTTCCTATTCTTGCTCCAGAGGACAGAGCAGGTGTGCTGAGGCTGAGCTGAGTCCTCAAGCACTGCCATAAGGAGGGCAAAAATTCTCTTGTAGTGTCAAAAATTCGTATCATAGGAGAATAGGGGCTGAACGCTTACTTTGAAAACACACATATATATACATTTAGTATAGAATTTTACGGTGTTATTTCTTTTGCAGCTTATTTTTGTTCTTCCAGCTGAAACCTCTCTTCTGACCAAATTGACCAAATTCTAGCCCACAATCACCAGAAATAACCAAGGATTTGAATCATGTCAGCCTTTTCTAACAGAATTTGTCACTATTGAAAACACTGGATTGTTGAGATGGTCCTTGCCAGTGGAATAAGGTCAGTTTGGCAGCAGTGAAGGAAAAGTCTGTAACCAGAATGGAGACCTCCTCCTCCAATAGGGAAGAGAAAAGTTGAGGTAAAATTTAAAAAACATTTTATGTGTAAAATCCCCTTTTTGGACACCTCTGCAGCCAGTAAAGGCTCTCCTACCTGACAGGTCCCTTGCGCCCATCTGTTCAGCCAGAATGGCCTTCAGCTTCTTAATCTCCTCCTGGTACTCCCTCCAGGGCATCCTTGGGGTCCTCATTGATGCAGGGCTTCTTCCTGATGTTCCTGGATCGATTTGTGTAGCGCAAGGTGCTGAGGCTTTCCTCATAGCTGTCATCAGCTGGAGACATGCATGCCACGATCAGGGTCCTGGTGTTCCCCCCCAGGGAGTCCTGGAGCAGCCTGGTCAGCTTGGAGTCTCAGTAGGGAATGTGCCTGCACCTGCCATCCACCAGGGCTGAGATGACACTGCCCAGGGCAGACAGGAAAAGGTTGATTTTGGTGGCTTCTTTGAGCTGTTCCCCTGTGGCACCAGTCCTTGACTGTCTCTCACTTCCTGCCAGATCCACCAAGTTGAGTTTGGTAGCCCTAAGGTGGTCCTGCCCTTGCTCATCTGCAGGGAAACAATTCCCAGTTAGCTCTTAAAAGGAAGCATCTAACCAGTCAAGAACCAGGACGCTCTCAGCACAACGTCCTCTTCCAGCCCTGTTTTTTGCATGCTTTAGGCCCTGACTTCCCAAAGCAAGTAGATATCTACTTAATCTTAACACTGCACATTTTAGTGCTTTCCTCAACAGGATCCACAGTAAAAATTCATGCCTGTTCTTACTCTCCCAGTGAGCTCTGAATACACACACACACAGCCCTCCAAATATTTCAATAGTATTTACAATTTCAGCCAAAGACTTCTAAAAGTAACGTGATCAGACTGTGAGCTGATACA
Organism: Illadopsis cleaveri; assembly: GCA_013399915.1. Taxonomy (NCBI): domain Eukaryota; kingdom Metazoa; phylum Chordata; class Aves; order Passeriformes; family Timaliidae; genus Illadopsis; species Illadopsis cleaveri. The sequence goes on along the minus strand of VXBB01004256.1, from coordinate 306,888 downwards.
ACCATTTTCCTCCTCAGTTTGTTTCATGAGACGAAATTTAGATGAGATATACAGAAATTCTTCCCTGTGAGGGTGGGGAGGCCCTGGCCCAGAGAAGCTGTGGCTGCCCCATCCCTGGAAGTGTCCAAGGCCAGGCTGGACAGGGCTTGGAGCAACCTGGGATAGTGGAAAATATCCCTGCCCATGGTCCAAACTCTCCAGTTGAGGAGATGGATCCTGGTGAGGAGTTAAACCCAGTGAGCTGGTGCCATTCCCATCACTTTAAGCCAGGAGCAGATTGAGCTGAGGCTCCCCAGCTGCCTGGACACACACCTTATACATGGAATACCTGCTTCCTGGTCTGCATTTGAGGCTGGAATAGTGTGATGGCACAGGGTCCCTGTGAGTAAAACGGAGTGCATCCGGTTCCTTTAGGAGCCTCACATTTTCATTGGCTCCTTACCTTTCCCAGTCTCATACAGAGCAAAGAGTTGGACACACATTCCTGAAACTACTGTCGTAAGTGCTGGACCACACTCTTGGATGTCCACAACCCAAATATTGCATACGGTTGCAACCCAAATTCAAGGGAAGAGCTCCTTTAGCAAACCAGGCAGAGAAAGCATTGAGATTTTAACTGAATTCATCCCTTTCAAGGCAGACTTCCACAAATCCTGGCCTTGAAAGGAGTCAGAGTTCTGTTTTACAGCCCTGGACAATACCTAAACATGAGCAATGAACAATCTGATGTATGAGGGAAAGTTGAAAGTTCACAGGTAAACACTAAAACCTCTAAAATCTGTTGTCCCAGCATATTTCTATTACAACAACAGATTGGTAACTGTGGAGTTTAATGTTTGCTGCTGAGCAAACTTGTTTCACTCTAGCTCATTCTCATGTCAACACATGAGAGAACAGTGTAAAAACACATGGGGCTTAAACAGAGCACCCTCTCCTTATCCTTTCTGAGTGTTGGGTTGAGTGGGCAGTCACAAAAAGTAGGTTTTCTAACCCTTCCCCTTCTTCCCTTGGTTCATGTAAATGCTGCCAGGCAATCAAAAAGCTGTTTTGGTTCCTGCCAGTCCTTTTACCCACTGAGGCTGTTTGTTTCCAGCTCAGAGCTCATGGTTTAGTTCCTATGGTGTGAGAAGGTCCCCAGACTCTTACTAAAACGTCTGCAGCAGCCTAAAGATCTTCCCTGTCAGCTCATTGGCCTGGGCTGATGGCAGAAGCACACAACATAAAGGAATAAAACATCTGCTAATCTAAATAAAAATATAGTAAAAATAAATAAGTATATGTAGTGGTTTGAAAGCAAACCGAGTAAGAGGCTCCAAGTCAGAAATACAATTTAATAAGAAGAAAGAAAAAAAAGGTAAATAAAATAAGATAAATGCAATAATACAAAATCAAAACCCCCACCCACTGACAGAGTCAGAAATACAACTTGAGCAGGCTTATGGAAGCGCTCCAGTTGAGGTGGTCTTCGTGAAGCAGTGATCCTGAAGAAAGGTCTGGTAGCTCTGGTCCTCTGGGAATCCAGTGGTAAGTCATACAGGGAGGGTCCTTGATGGCCCATTAACGAGAGATAGCTTATCTATGAGTCATGGGCAAGGCATTGATGGGCCATTAACAGAAGACAAGTAAACAAAAAGGGGGGGGGGGCGGGCCCTAGGGGATGACTACTTCGACAATTGGATTCAACAGTTCATGAAGATGGTGATAGAATACTTTGTGTACATCCCATACTACAACCCAGGACAGTATATAAAAAAAAAAATTTAAAAGGTGTAAAAATATAAGTAAAAATACTAATGGGAACTTGCATGTTTCAAACATCTGCAGCCAAGAGCCCAGTATTTTTCATAACTCCTAAACGTGTTACTTAAAAAAAAGAAATTTTATTCCCTTTAAAATATCAAGTCTCTGTAAATTATTATTTCATACAGGCTCACCCAGAAAAGAAGTTTGAACTCTTTATGAAGCCAAAAGATGACAACAGAAATACCAGATTCCTCAACTATTTCAGCCAATGCTCACCCCAGCAGAACCATCCAGTTTATGGGGATTGGCGAGAGCCCTCAACATTCTTCTCAAATATTCCATGTGTTTTTAACTGCCAAAGCTGCAGGTTTCCCACCTGCCATCCCGTTCCATGTCATGTTTTCAAAGCAAAGAGAAATTCAGGCTAGATTGAAGGCCCTGCACCAACCTTGAGCACAGAAGGGGAGTGCAAATACTCCCTCCCTGCTGAGATAAAGCTGGGATTTTACAGACCCACACAACACACCCAGTGTCTGTGCTAATTGAGAAACTCCCCAAATCCCTCACTTACTAAGTGGAAAATGAGGTACTGTCATCAACGTCTGGAACCACAATTTTGGAAGACATTGTGTAACATTCCCCATGACTGAAACAGCTGAAGAAAACGAAGTCAAGCTGTTCCCAGCCAGGGTCAAAGACAAGGCAGAGATTAATTCCCTTCTGCCCCCAGAAAAACCCTCTTAAGGTCCCTGTTCAGACCCAGAGAGGCAGCTCTTCCAACTAAAGAAATGCCAGTAAGATACTCAAGAAAGGAAAATTAGTCACTAAAACTTTAATAAAGGATCCTTTAATTCCATCTTTAAAAAATATACCCTATGATTAAGCTCAATGAAGGAACTGTCAGGTGATATGACCTGAATGGTTTCATTTGCGAAGGACCCTAAGACTCATCTAATTCTACCCCCTGCCATGGGCAGGGACATCTTCCACTGTCCCAGGCTGCTCCAAGCCCCATCCAGCCTGGCCTTGGACACTTCCAGGGATCCAGGGGCAGCCACAGCTTCTCTGGGCACCCTGTGCCAGGGCCCCATCACCCTCACAGGGAAGAGGATTTTTCTCCTGGACCTACAGTCATGTGGGATCCAAGGGTAGCTGTGGGATGATGAGTGAGCACACAGATCCTGTGTCCTGCTAGGCCCAGGTCCAAGGCAGGGCACACAGGTACCCACTGACAGTGCAGATTTCCATCCTGACAGTGAAGATGGAATGGGAGCAGGAGGAGCCCTTGTTCATGAGGGTGAAGGCCACAGCCTGTTCCTGCAGCCTGTGTCCATCAGTTGCTCACACTGGGCCACGCTGTGCACAGCGTGCAGGGACAGCCCCTTCACGTGCACCCCCTGCTCTGGGTGCTCCTTCAGCTGCCAACAGGACAATGAAAGCCAGGTCAGAACAGGAGGCAGTGAAACCATGGAAAATTACACTGAGAATGCCCCAGAAGCTTGAGGGCCACATGAAATTAAACTCCAGTATGAGAAAAACACATCTGACTGCCACCAAAAAACCTTATTTCTGAAGGAGGAATAAAACCACAGAAAGAGGGCTCAAAGAATTCAAGTTAAAAGTTGCTGATTGATTCAGACAGCCTCCAGGCCATGAGAAACCTGGCTTCTAATCACCCTTCACCTTCTTTATTATTGAGCTGCATATTTTAAACAAGAATCAAAATACATCTCACCTATTATGACAAAGGCTCTAAGATCTCCTCAGTCACAGGAAGCTTTTTTAAATATCAAAGCACAGATACAACATTCCCAGATATTGTTCCCAGTGCTTTGCTCAACTCTCTGCTCTGAGTGGGTGGCTTGAGCTCACTGACAACATTCCCAAAGTACCACCCATCACACACAAGTGAACTGTCACCATTTTTCTCCAGATTAATTAATTTTAAATGAACGAAAATCCTATTCAGGACCCTGGGTTAAGACAGGGCATTAAATACCCAACAGCATCTTCTCAGTAATTGTCAACCACACAGATGAAAAGTTTCATACAGAACATTAATAAGCAATGGAAATATCCAAAATTTTGAGTTATCCATCAAACCTACATAAAAAATACAAAATAATCCAGAGATCCCTGCACTCCTACACCAGCACCCTCCACACTGGAAAATTTAAATCAGCTGAATTAATTTTCCACAGCTCTGTTACACCCCACATCTGCTAAGTTCATCGCCAAAACTAGCTTTATCATGTCAGCTGGGATATTGAGATATGGCTATCATGATGGAGCAACAGAGACAACATTTGGCACTACGACTTCCAAAGAGAAGGCTCAGATACTTCAGTGATCTTCACAAAAAATTATGTAAAATAGTGTTTGCTGTTAAAAAAATCCCACAGAACAGAGCAAAAGTGGCTGAAAACTTAACTGGGTAGGATTTTTCCTTGTTCAAAAGCCACGATGCCTGGGATTAATCCAGGTACAGTCACAGCCAGTGCTCATGCACTGTGACTGATCTGTGCCACTGAGAACTCCAGGACGGGCCTGGCTCTATTTGGGGGTTTTGCAGAGTCCCTGAGGATCACCTAACCAAGGATATGCCTGTAGTCACTGAGATGAAAGGCAAAGGAATGGACAAAAATGGGATTCTGGGGGGAACTGAGGGACTCAGAGGAATGCAGTGGGGCAGCTTGGAATTTGTTTCGGCAGGACACACTCCCTCAAGTACTCAGTGGAGGTAGCATCAGGCAGCGTGACAGTTACCCTGGAAACTGCTCTGCCCGGCTCCTGCCCTCCCAGTGCAAACTGCGTCGCCATGGAAACCCATGTCACCTCCGATGTGGAACAAAGGATGGGAAACTGCAGCAAGAAGCCCCTTCTCCCACTCTCCCTCTGCAGGAGACAGGCAAAGCACACTTGGCACATGGAGCAGAGAGGGGCTTGCCTGCCTTAAAGCTAGAAACCTGTTAGAAATACTTGCCCTGTAAGGCACTTTGGGTCTGTTGTCATCCCAGAGCATGTTAAGGTGCTACTGCCTTGGTTTTATACACCAGGGCAGCCCTGCAAGGAAGTAAATTGGGACCAGAGATTTCTAGCTCCCTCCAGGAATACATGCAAAAGGATCTGCAAAGCCACCAAGAGGTAAATTTTATAAAGATCAGCCTCTTGACTAGGATTTTGGGAGAGTTTACCCTCCTGTGGCCCTGTCAACGTCACATGTGCTCCCATGGGGAGTAATATCTGCTGCGTGCCCTCAAAACGGAGCAGCCTTTTTGGTTTAGGCAGATAAGGAGATCATCCATAGCTCCACTAGATCAGATTAAACATTTATAAGGCCCAGAATCCTCTTGCTTTAGAGACAAGCATGAGATGAAGAGGATGAGGAAGAAATTTGCACCATGAGCATTTTATTCCATCCTTGTCCAGCAAAAGATTTTCACAGAGCTGCTGCTGAGCTACCAGCCAGTATCGTGGACATGTATACACTGGACATGTTTCCGACTGCATCCTGTTCCTAAACTTTCACTAAAGTCCCTCTTAGCTTCCATATTCCTCATGTAACCATATTCTGGCACTCAAGCTTCTGACAGAGACCATTATTGCACTTCTGTAAGTCATGGTAACATCCATCTGAGCAAATTAAAGCACTTAATGAAGACCCATTGAGCCTGCCTCACCTCCCACTTCTGCTTGGTGTCAGCTCCCAGAAGGTCTCGTATGTCCTCATTGTAGATCTCCAGGTAGGAGGCTCTCAGGAGGAACTTGGCATTTTCAGCACACTGCACAGCACACAGGATTTGGGGTGAGGCTGCACAGTACAGGCAGCCCGGGGAGCCCCTCCCACAGCTGGGTGCCCTCCACACTTCAGCAGGTCCAACCTCTCCTGGCAATTCATTCCAGGTGGAACCACTCAACACACTCACTGCAAGGGATTTTTGGTCCTTCCACACCTCAGGTCTACAACGTCATCTGGTTTGAGGGTGCAGTTCACCTGACTGTGGACAGCCCTCAGCTTAAGGATGAGAAACAGTGCACCCCAAATCTGTCCCCATTCATTCACACTTCATGCCATCAGCACTCACTTCTTGGGATAGGACACCAAAGTCTTTTTAGCAAAAACTTATCAACAGGATCTCTTTCACAACCACCTGTACACTCTCAAAGATGTGTTCAAATGCTCTGGGAATGATTACTTTCTGTGAGGAAGGATCTGCAACTCCCTGCATGGTGAATGACTTCCCACTGCCAGTCTGGCCATAGGCAAAGATGGTGCCATTGCAGCCCTCCATGACACCCTTGAAATGAGGGGAAACCAAAGAAAACAGCCATCATTTTTGCCTAACTGGAAATACATTATCCAGATTCATTCTCACCCCCAAAAAGGTGTTTTAAAGGTAGAGCTGGAAGTAAACATCAAATGGCTGCTTAATCTTCACACGCCATCAGAGTATAGCAATTACAAAATTGGCATATAAATCAATGTTTTTCTCTCAAAACAGGGAATCTTGAAGCAACGCAGGTGTTGAAAAGCAGTTGACAACACCAACACTTAGAAAACCATAATATTTTTGCCATAGGGCACAAAAATCTTATGAGATTCAAAGAGACAACTAGAACAATAGTTGGTTGTGGGGTGGCCAAGTGGATGGTCTCTAGCTTTGAATAATTTTTGCTTGGCAAGCTGCTCACTGTCACTTGTCCCTATTTCAGAGAAGTGTGGTAGGAAGGAAAAATAACTGGATTTCTCAAGGTTTAAACAAGAAAAAAATAACCTATTATTCTAATATCTACTGTTTCTAGTCCTGATCATTCTCATGATCAGGAACTTCCATCTTAAAACCATCACGAGCCATTTAATCCATGTTACTTCTTCTAACAAAACTTTTTTGGGGTGGGAGGTTGGTCTTTTTTTTGCTTAACAGGTTCATTTCTCACCTCAGCTGTTTTCTGTTCTGATAACAAGGAAACAAAGGGATGTCCCATCCTTTTGTCAGTCTAAGGTTCCTTTTGTCAGGCTGAGGATCCCCATCTTCTCTAAGGTTTCTCACTTGACAGTAAAAATGTACCTAAAATCATCAGTTTGATACCAGAGAAGCTGTGGCTGCCCCTGGATCCCTGGAAGTGTCCAAGGCCAGGCTGGACGGGGCTTGGAGCAGCCTGGGATAGTAAAAGGTGTCCCTGCCCATGGCAGGGAGTGGGATGGGATGAGTCTTAAGGTCCCTGCTCATCCAAACCTGTTTGAGATTCTATGGTATAAACATCCAGCTAAAACAATTAAATGTAATTCTCTCCTCAGTGCCCTGCTGGCTGCTACTGAAATTTTGTTTCTTCCCAATTTCCCAGCCTCTTTCTGGGACACTGCTCTCCTCTGCTTCCCAGGCTTGTAGCTAAAGCTCTTGAAGCAGCAGACAGGACTTTCTGCCCATAAATCATAGAATCCTAAATGGTTTGGGTTGGGAGGGACCTTAATATTCATCTCGTTGCACCACCCTGCCATGGGCAGTGACATCTTCCAGTATGCGGAAGGTGAAGTGAATCCCGTTTCACTTAGGGATCACTTGTAAAACTTCTCAGCCCCTGTCCCAAGCTATGTGTTCACACAATATCCTCAGCTGGAAGGGACCCACAAACATCAGAGTGCAACTCCTGGCCCTGCACGGACACCCGAACAATCCCACCCTGTGTCTGAGAGCATTATCTAAATGCTCTTGGAGCTCCTTCTTTCATTGTGCCCAAAACTGCACCCATGCCTGGCTGCATGGGGCTCCCCTGGGTCCCCACTGACCTCCATGAGCGGGTAGGCGATCTTGTTGTAGATGTGCTCTGTGCTGTGCTCCCCACCAAATGCCCCGTCAAAGAAGAACAGCCTGGGGGGCTCTGCGGGGGCCATGGGGTTCCACAGGAGGCACCGGCCTCGCGCGCCGTCCACACCGACGATCGCCCAGCACCCCAGGGCCGCCTCACGCCTGCTCAGCGGCCGACAGCGCACGGCCACCTCCACCGCCTCCGCGGCCATCACCCGGCCAGTCACACACCAGGGTCAGCGACACGCACCGTGGTCAGCGACACGTACCGGGGTCAGCGACACGTAACGGGGTCAGCGACACGTAACGGGGTCAGTTACACACACCGGGGTCAGCGACACGCACTGGCATCAGCCCCACACACCCAGTCAGCCCCACACATCTGGAGCCAGCCTCCCTCCACAGGTCACTCCACCCACCCAGACAGCCCCACACGCGCTCACTCGGCGAGACTGGGGGCACCGGGTACTGGGAAGAAGCCGGGGCAAGCCTAACCCTGGGGATCTGCACCCATTGTGGGGGAGAAGCAGTTACCCCTCACTGGGGGCACACAGGGCAAGGACCCCCGAGCCAGGGAGGCTGGGCGAGAACGGGAAAGTATGGAGAAAAAGAGCTGGGGAGGGATGAAGGGAAAGGGGGAAGCTAGGAACCAATCTGAGGGGGAATCAGGGCAGGTCAGGGGGAGGAAACCCGAAGGGCGGGAAACCCAAGGGTAAGAAGCCCTGAGGTAACTTTAGGGAGCCGAGACACACCCAAAGGGACTGAACAACGGAAAACCTGAGGTAACCCTCCCGGGCGTCGCGCTGACCGCAGGGTGCGCAGGAACCCCGGGGGAGCCGGCAGGAGGGGGTGGCTGCCCTGCGCATGCGCGAGTGACCGCCCGCGGTCGCCACAGCGACCGAGGCCGCACCGGGAGAGAGGCCCCGCCTATTATGTCACGTGACTGCCGCGGGCGGGGTCGCGCTTGTGCGAGGGCGCGCGCACGTGTGCAAGAAGGGGTGCTCGAGGAGAGGTGTGCAAGGCGTGGTGCATAAGGGCACAGACATGTGCATGTGCATAGGGGCGTGAGTGAGTGATGGCACTGCTACCCAGCTGTGCCTGTGCACCGCTGTGACCCCCGCGTGTGCAAGAGAGGGTGAGTGAACACGTGGGTGTGTATCCTCCTGTGAGCACGAGTGCACCACTGTAGCAGAGTATGAGGGTGCAAGAGCAGGAGCCCACATGCATGGTGCAGTTGAGCAAGTGTGGGAGTGCATCATGCAAGAATGCATGAGTGCAAGTTCATGGGGTGCCTGGGCTGGAGAGTGTGTGCACATGTGTGTGAGCACACAGGTGTGCGGTGGGTCACGCCGTGAGGGTTGGTGTGAGCAGCCAGCAGAGCCCTGCTCAGGATGCACAAGAACCTTTATTGCAGGAGGCGCCGGACAGCCCAGGCAGGGGGATAAGGCAGGTGGCAGCGAGTTAAAGCTGGGGGTTGTCAGGGGACAGCCGTGCAAGGGGAGGGGGCCGGGCCTATCCCCGCTCGTGCTGCACCCCGATGGGGGCGGTGGGGGCCCAGGCGGCCTCGCCCACCCCGGCGCTGGCGCTGGCCTCGCTGCCGGGGTCCCGCTCCTCGTAGCCAGGGTTGCAGCGGCCGGGGACCAGGCGGCAGAAGCAGCCCCCCGGTGGCCTGGAGTAGTGGGCCAGGAGGGCGGCCATGCTGGCGAACTCAGCGTTGGAGTGCTGCCGTCGACAGAGAGAGGGAGAGGTGAACCCCCCACACAGGCTGTACCCACACACCTCTGCACTCCTGAGCTGAGTGTGCCCACGCAGTAAATCCCTGCGTGCCCATGTGCTAGCACACCCATGCACCTCACACACCCCTGGGCTCTGCACCCGCAGAGCCAAGGCACCCACGCACCAGGGCACAGGTGAAGGCGTGAGTCCAATGCAGCCATGCATGCACCACACCCCCACATGGGGCACTGGGGCACTTCGTGTGCCAGATACACCCAGATACACTCACAGACCAAAGGCACCCTGACCTGGCTGGTGGATTAAATGCACACCAGTGCATTTGTGCATCACATACCTGTGCATTAGTGCGCCCAAAACTCAGGTGTGTTAGACACCAAAGGGCAGATGCACCGGTGCACCCACACCCAGAGGTAGCTGTGTGCCATGCCCAGATGCACCTCTGCCCCAAGGCACCCATGGATCAATGTGCCCATGCATCCACACCCCTGTGTGCACCCACACCTGCACCTGAGCCCACCTTGGCGCACCAAGGCACCATGGTGCAGCCATGCACAGGCACACCAAGTGCATTTACATGGTGCATTAAGTGCACATGCACAGCAGTGCATCCCTGTCCTGATGCACCAACACACCGGTGCATCAAGGCACAAATGCACTTACACCCCTGTGCGCCCATGCATGGGTGGTCCAAACACACACAGAGTATCAAGTAAATGCATGTACACACCGGCGCATCCATGCATGGGCACACCAAATGCATTTACGCAGCACAGCCATGCACCGAGGCACAACACAGCAGTGCAGGGGCGCACAGACAGACATACGCTCGCAGCCTGGGGTACCCACGCGCAGACACATCCAGTGCGCTTATCTGGCTGCAGCCCCCGTGCCCTCCCACACCGAACACCCCCTCAGCCGCCGCCCCCGCCCAGCCCCGCACTCACCTCCACGCAGAACCTGCCCTGGTGTGTCCTGGCCAGGCTGTAGGACACGACGCCGCAGGGCGCCCGCACCCACAGGCACCAGCGCTTGGGCAGCCCTGGCTCGGGGCGCAG
>VXBB01004256.1:270062-296050 GCA_013399915.1 Illadopsis cleaveri | reverse complement strand
GTACTGTGTGTCCCTTTGTCTCAGTTTTCCCCCCCCCCGGCACTCACCGGCGTCGCGGGGCTGCTGGTGGAGCTGTCCCTCTCCCCCGCAGTCCCGGTAAGCTCCCGACCGCAGCACTTTGCTCCGAATGGCTTTCTTGCGCACCAGCACCGGCGAACAGTAGGGATTCCCCGGGCGCCAGGCTCTGCCCTCCACCTCCGGCCGCCGGTCCTAGGGAATGGACAAGCTGTGAGAGTGGCCTGGAGGCTCTGGCCGTGGGGAATGTCAGGTGAAGCACCACGTGGACAAATGCTGTCCAAAGGATGTGACACCAAAAAAGCTAGGNAAAAAAGAAAAAAAAATCGCACAAATCACAGTGGGGAAAATGCAGTGCAAAAATGCTGTGCAAAACAAGATGTGCAGAAGAAGTGCCATGCAGAACACCATGGAAATATACCATGCAAAAAAAATCACCATGCTGTGCAAAAAGAGCTGTGAAGAGCATTTTTACTGTGTAGACATTTCTGCAAGAAATGCCACTCCAAAACAGCCATGCAAACCACCCTGCAAAAAGCGCCATGTAAAAAAGTTAAGAGGAATGTGTAAAAAAAGTTATACAAAAAAAGTATCATGGAATGAAAGTGCTGTGCAAAAACGCCAAGGAAAAAATGCACTGTAAAACTTCCTGCAAAATCGCTGTGCAAATAATAGCTGTGCAAATTGACTGATGCCAAACACCAGGCAGGAAAGGCCCTCAAGGAAAGGCCATTTAAAACAGGCTGCAAAGCAGCGTGTGGGGCCGGGCTGTGCAGGATCGACCCTCAAAATACTATGTGAGAAGAGGTTGTGCAAAACACTGCGCATGCACCACTGTGCAAAGAAAGGCTGCACGAAGAGGAAATGCAAGGAAGCATCATGCAAGACACCAGGTAATGATGTATGGTGTGACGACATGCTGCTCAAAATGTGAGAAAAGGCTGCGCAAGAGCCGCCTGGGAACACGCTGTGCAAAAAACTCCCTCTGTTCAAAGCGCCATATGCAGGCTGCTGTGAAGGAAACGGGGCTGTCCTGTGCAGGGCCAGGAGCTGGACTTTGATGATCCTTGTGGGTACTTTCCAGCTCAGAATATTCTGTGAAACGTCATGTGAAGGAAAGGCCACGGAAGAAAAGCCATGCAAGACCCCGCACACAAACGGGCTGTGCCAAAGCACTCGTGTGAAGTGCCGAGCAAGGAAACACCGTGTGAGAATCCCAGGTGTGAGAACACCGCGCACGCAGACGAGCAAAGGAGCAAGAGCCAGGGGAGGGCAGGGTAGCGGCACCTACCCCGGTGCCCATCGGGCCGAGGCCACTGGCCGCGGGCAGGCGCCGGAAGGACACGAGGGCATTGACATTTCGTGACACCTCCTCGGGGTTGAGGGGCTCCCGCAGCACCCCTGGCCCCGGGAGCTCCCCCTCACCCGCCTGCTCCTCGGGGTGTGCCAGGAGGTAGCAGAGCTGGAAGGAGCGGCAGAGCAGGAGGTGCAGGGTCTGGACCTGGGGGAGGTGAAAGACGCTGCATGCAAATATTAAAAATAATAATGATGGCGTTTTGGGGGCTGGGGGTGGGTTGGGCCACCACCTCTCCCGGGATCCCCACGAAGAGGTGGCAGAAGAGGGTGCTAGGGGGGCTCTGGGGATTGCGGGCCACAAAGGCAAACTGGCGGTCCGGGAGGCTCCAGGTGCTGTACAGGATCCGGCGCAGCGCATGTGCCATCAGCAGTGTCTGTGGGACGGAGAGGGGGTCAGGGGCACCCAGCACCCCTGGGGCCCCCCCAGGGGCACCCCTGTTTGCACACACAATCAAGAGAAAAGCAATGCTCAGAGAGGTACAGCCCTCCACCAAGTGCCTTTCCAGCAGAACACTGACACCTCCCCAGCATCCCTGACCCCCTCAGCACCTCTGACTTCTCCTCCCAGCATTCCTGACCCCTGTCCCCAGCACCCGTGACCTGCCAACNCAGCCCCTGCAAGCTGAATCTTAGCACCACCGACCTCCTCCTGGGACAATCCTGTCCGGGGGAGATATGGCACTGGGGTCTGGGATGTGCCCCCTGTGGATGCCCCGATTATTTGGGGTTCCCTGTGTTTCCCAGCGAGGGGAGCAGTGGTAATTCCTGACCTTCAGCACCCGCAGCTGCTCCTCCAACTGCCCCGCTTGCTGCTGCAGGTCCAGCTCCTCCACCATGAAGGATCCCACATACTGTGGGGGCAAAAACCCCACCCGTGTCAGCAACAACCCCCACGATGCCCCCCACAAGGCAACAGGCCCACACTGAGATGATGGTTTGGGGAGTAATGAGGGTGCAACAGCACCCAAATCTAATCTCAGGGTGTCACCCCCTTGCCCCTGCCATGGGTAAGTCACCTCTGCTGGCTTGGTGACAGACCGGGCTCGCTGCTGGGGGGCCGCAGGGTCTGGCCCCCACCCATTGCCCGCCTTCTTCTTCATGGCAATGGGGTTTGGGGGTGAAGGTTGGATCAAGATGGGGTTAAGCAACTCCGATGCCACATCTGAGTTATCCAGAGCCCTCCAGGGTGATGGTGCTGGAGCAAGCACAGGGAACCTGGGTCCGGCCCCCGGTCACTGTCCCTGTGAGGAGGGAGGGGACAGACACAACCTGCCCCCATTGTCTCCTGTTTCCAGCCCGCTGAGCCCTGGGGAGGTGCTGCAGTCCCTGTACGGAGCTCCCCAAGTCCCGGTGCAGATATTCCCCAGGTCCCTGCCCCAGTAAAATGGTCCCAACCCCAACACAAGGGTTCCAGCATCCTGACAGCACGGGTGATGCGAGGGTCCCCATCTTCTGTTCCTGAGCTCCAGTCGAGGGTCCCATGTCCCACTCCAAGCAGTATGCAGGCAGTTCCCCATGTCCGATCCTGACGGTGATTTGGGGGTCCCCAAATCCCCACCCCAAATATGATGGATACAGGGCCCACATTCCATCCCCAAATGAAACTCGAGCAATCCCTGCATGCTGAAAATACACTGTGGACTCCCAGTGAGGTGCATGCAGTCCCACATCCCGAACACCGGCAAGGTTTTGGGATCCCCCACATCCTCCCCCTCCCATGCTCCATCCCACTTCCTGCCGAGACCCCCAGGGCTCTCCAGAGGTGATCCCAAAACACCAGAGATGAGGGCAGCAGATTTGCAGGTGCTTTTTGGTGCAGAGGAACCACGGAGGAATGCGCCGGACCCTTCTCCAGCCACCCAAAGGGGGCTTGAGCTTCATAGCCCTCGGCAGGGCTGAGACCGGCGCAACTCGTGTCACAGAGGCCCCGCCGCAGCCGCCTGGGTGCAAATGCGTGAAAGGGGGGAGGGGGTCCGGCTGCCCCAGGCGCANCTTTTCCCACGCTTCATTTCACAATGGAGCCCCCAGCCCACCGGCCACCCTGGGGGTCCCCAAGGGAGATATGCTGACCCCCCAAATTTAGGTGATGTATGACACTAGGCACCAAGCGTCCCCTGGGACCCTCATCCCCCTGGACCCCTCCAGCTCACGGGCAGCTCTCGCTTGGATGGCTCCGGAGAAACGCAGGTGAAAAATTCCCGCTGCTCCAGCTCTCGGCCTCCGCCGGTTGTTCCTCCTTCGCCGGCGGCTCCTTCGGCAGCTCCGGCCGCGGCGCAGGGATGCTCGACCCGTGGGCGTCAGGCCCTTGCCGCCAGCCAGGCCGCGGCGAGCCCGAGCCCACGGAGCCCACGCCGGGCACAGGGCAGGCAGCAAACTCCCATTTCCTGCCTCCGATCTGCCCGCGATGAATCACCGCAATTTTCCTCCTCGGTTCTCTCTGTTTCTTGGAAGCGACGGCGAGAAGGAACGCTCGCTCGGGATTTTGGAAAACGCGGTGGCAACTGATTTTCTCTGCGTCTTTTCCCGTCTCCTCCGGCGTGCCCAGCGGAGCAGCGATTTCTGACCCTGACACGTACACACGTGGTTGCTCGCTCGCCCCCTCCGCCCTGATGCTCAGACCCTTTTCACACCAATTTCTACATTCCCTGTGGAGTTTTGCCCACTGCTGGCTGCTTTTGCTGGGGGAAGATAATGAAGAGGGGTGGCTGTGGCCTCACTGCAGAGCAACCACGTAACCCAGAGCTTCCCTCACACCCTCCGGTCCAGCCGAAGGCTGCCCTCAATCCCAGGGATGAACAAACTTGGCTCCTGGAATGGGAAAGCAGTAGTTTGGGGAGGAGATGGGGTCTAACCCTCAGTGCTGCATCCAAAAATCCCTGTCTCGTGCCCCAGCAATCCCAAGGGTGTGAGGAAAAGGGTCCGACTGGCAGCATTCAACCCTTGGGTCACCGCCAGCACCACCTGCTTCCAGACACCACAACCTGCAATGGCAGAGCCACCTGATCATCGATAGTGGAGAAACCGTGGAAAAAAGGGAAAAAAATAGGACAGATGGGGCTGAAGAAACAACATAACGCAGCCCAGTCTGGCCAGGAAGCGGAGACTGGGGAACAGCGAGCGGCAGAGCCAGCACAAACCCCCTAGAAGGCGTTTCCTCTGCTGGCAATGAAGAGTTTCCCATTCAATCCCAGTCATTGCTCCTAGGAAGAAAGGATCACTCCTTTGGACAAAATACAAACAACCCTGTGACTTTTTTTTGGCTTGGTGCACAGAAATCACTTCAAACCACAGCCAGAGTCTGGTGATGACCAAGGTTTTGGCACGACTCTTAATTCAAGGTGCTCTTGTTCGGATGATTGAAATCTGTGTCATCCAGAGCAGTGTTTCAACAAACATCCATGAGATTCTTGGTGTGGGGATGCCATTGGGAAGAGGGAGGTTGAAAAATGCCCAGCACCCTGGTGAAGACTCCTTGTCCCCATAAATATGCTAGCACTGAGAAGTTTCTCCAGTTCATCTCACCACAATGCCAACAAACCCCTCGGCTTCAGTACAAGCCATTAACTAATATTTCTAATTGCTTTATATCCCTGTGGATCACTCTTTGATCAGAGCTTTCACTCTGTTTCCCATCCACTGTGATTTTTAACCTTCTTACAGGGTTGGGAACAATTTAGGCCATTTCTATAGGAATTTTTCAACTCCCAGTTAGAGGTAGCACACTGAGACAGTAGCTGAAAAGAATAAATTCAATGAAGCTGTTTTCTCCCTTTCTGTCTAATTCCCCTCCTCACAGCTCTTTGCAGCAGCACGTTGGAGACTGTCAGGTCCCATTGGCATCACTGCTCCAGGCACACCAGAGTGGGGACATGGCGAGAAGTGCTCTGAAGACAGGTGCTGCCTGAGCAGGGCAGGGGGAGAAGGTTTCAGCTGGGTTTTTTTGTCCTCAGTGATCACTGACAAGGGGAGAAGAGGGCCAGCAAGAGGTTCCAACAGAGCTTTTCTTCTCACTCACCTTTGTCTCCAGAGAAACCAGGGAAGAAAAAGATCAGGAGCTGGTCCAGCTACAGAGCTTGGCAGTGTCTCAGGCTAAATCCCACTGGCTTTGAACAAAGATTGGCTTCTGCAGCAATCCGTGGTGACTGTATTTCCTCCTCTCTACCTTTCCAGGAGGAGAAGCTGGGGCAAGGAGAGAACGGACACAGAAGGCAGGCCTGGAATCTAGTTTCATTTTATTTTAGCAAACCGCATGTTCTTCACTTACCAACATCTCTACATTAGCAATTGTATAGCTTTCCAACTTCTCTTTAAAAAAGGGTAAACAAAAGGTGACAAACTTAGGCTTTTCATCTCTTAAAAACATTTGAAAGTTGGATTCAAGAAGACTTTGATATATTTTGGTTTTAAGGTAACAGATGTGGTGTGGAAACACTAATTCAAATCACCCACCTAACCGAGAGCTGCCCCTTTTGGAGCCCCTCTGCCACCAGACCCCCAGGAAATGCTCAGGATCCGACTCAGCAGCCACCCCTGGCCCTGTGGCTGAGGAAAGCAGCACCTCGGGGCTCAGTGCAAGTGCTGTATGTACACGGCTCCCTCATGGAAGCGCCAAGGACCTCGGCATGCAGAGATCTAGGGAGGACTCCTCTGCCACGGCACCTTCTCATTAAAGAATCACATTCCCCCGATCATCCTGTTCCTGCTGTCTAAAGATATAAAGATCTTCTTTGAAGAATTGTTTTAAAAGCCAACCCTCCCCCCTTGAAACCCACATGGAACACTATAAATGTACAGATTAGAGACATCCTAGAAAAGTCCTAAAATTATTGCAGAAAGTAAAGATGACTTGTTCCAGGGGAGGGGCAGGCACGAGGCACAGCATTGAGATCTAATGAATGCTCGGGTTGGTTTGATTTAGTTTTCAGCTTTTCCGCATCATTCAAGAAAAAAAAAATTAAAAAAAATTAAAGAAGTGTTTAAGCATCAGAACTAAAATACAAATGCACGTTGACTTATAAAACAAAACTGTGGATTTGACCATGGGATTCCCTGACACTGGAAACATTTTACTTTTTTGCCCGGAGAGATTTCCTCATGGTGGATTTGCCCTTGGCAGAGGGTTTCACTTCTTTCCTCCCACTGGCTGCTGGTTTCTTGGAAGAGCTGCCACTGGAGGCTTTCTTGATGGCTGGAGCTGCTGGTTTGGCTTTTTTAGCAGGGGTTTTGACCTTGGGAGGGGGCTTTGCTTTGCCCTGGCGGGCAGTGGGGGTTTTCCTTGGCTTGGGTTTGGACTCTCTTCGCTTCATCGGAGGGGCCCTGCTTCGGGATTTGGGAGGTGGTCTCTTCTGCATCCTGTCAGGAAGAGACAGCACAGGAGCTCAGTGGAGGCACAAACGGTACCCAGAACAGAGCTGCTGTCAGCAATTTGCATAAATGAAGCATATCTTGGCATTTCTGTCCTTTGCCAGCACATTCCATGAGCTAAATCCCAAAGAGCTAGAGTTCCTCTGGTATCTCTACACTGAGCACTTCCAATCGCCACAGAGCTGCCAGCAGAGGCTTCCAACCCCTTTGTTAGGCAAATAAACATATATAGAATGACAGTGAATCAGTCAGCTGTCAGAACAATTGAGCCCTAAGCACTGTCTCTCCTCTTTAAATGGGATTTTATTACTTAACAAACAACACTCATATTAAGTCCAAATTCTGAGTGAGGCAGGTCTCATATCTGGCTACAGAGCTGCAAGAAGGGAAGAATTTTTTAAAGGAAGCAATAAATACCAAAAGTTTAATGTGAAACATCACACTTTCTAAAGCAGGAGGCCTAAGGCAACACAAAGAATAAACATAGGCTCTCTCTCATCTAGAGGAGAAGAGAGGAAGGAAATTACGGAATGGGGGAGGTCAGTATCTCTGGAATAATTAGAAACTTCTACAAACACCTGTGAGCAACAGCCTTGTGGACAGGTGACCACACCCAGAGACACACCTGAGCACTCTACAGCTGTGACAGCTGTGACTTATTTCATCCAAAGGAGCCCACTCATCTCTCATGCTGCCATACCTCTTCTTTGGTGGTGGCTCTTCCTCCTCAGATTCTTCCTCTTCAGATTCTTCTTCCTCCTCAGATTCCTCCTCTTCTTCCTCATCAGATTCCTCAGAATCCTCATCCTGCTGCTTCTCTGGATAGAGCACATCTGGGCTACAAGAGGGGTCTGGTCAGAGCATGATTTGCTTCTAAGGATACAACTCCAGGGTAGGCAAGCCCTGGGTAGTCCTGGCTCTCCTCTGGCACTGCGGCTTCCCCCTAAAGTCACAGCTTTAGCCTAATCCAGAAATACCCCCAGGAATTCTGTGATTGCTGCTGTCCCAAACCAAGGTCATTTAGTCTCTGCAATGGCAGCCTGGGAATGCACCAGTCCTAAGCTGTACCTTCTCCATTTCTATCCCTTGTTGCTCCTTCCCTGCCAACCCAGGGAGAGAAACAACAAAGGAGCAGGATCACACTCCAGCAGCTAAGCATGGCTGAAGCTGTGGGGACTCATGTGTGCAATAAAGGGAGCTGGGGCGCAGGCACCTCAATGACTGTGCTGCCATTTGGCTCTTTCTGGGACACCAAGGCCTCATCCCTGGGCTCTGCATGGCCCAGCACAATATCAGCTCATAGCAGGAGAAGAAAGGCTGGTTTGGACTCAGAGTAGCTAATCTAGGTCATCCTCCCTCCTCCCACCTCTCCTCCCTTAAGGAAGGAACAGCTGGGTCCTACTCCTTAGGAGCACCCTGGCATGGAGAACCCACCCCACTCCCTGCCCAGGTGAATTGGTTTTAGCACAGAACATTTAAATAGCCCAGCCTGCAACAAAAGCACCACAACAGACTACCTGAGAATACTGAGCCCAGTATTTCTGCTGCCCTTAAAAGCTTCCCTTGCTAATGAAGTCAGCTTTCTGTTCACCCAAGTAATGCCATTATCCAGAGCATGGGTGACAATGTGACAGTTCACCAGTGATTGAACCCTCCATAACCTCTCTGTAAATAGGAGGTTCGCTCATGAACTTCAGCTCTGATACCTGAGCTGTGCAAAACTCCTGAACATCATTTTACAGACAAGCTCTTTACCTGGGATAATAAGGAAAGCAAAGCTGAAAGGTTCCACTGAAGCCCTTCCCAGAAATTTGCTCCATCCAGCCATTCTTCTCACATTTCTGCAGGGTTCTCTTCAGTAGATGCACTGTGAAAAAAAAATCAGAGAAGGTTGTCTATCTTTATTCTCTTGTCTGAGCTTACTCTCTGCTGTGCCCTTTGAAATCAGAGCTGGAGTCAGGATGGGAAATCCTCTCAGTCAATTTTCAAGCAAGATACAAAGTATTGTTCCTGAGCACCTGACAAGAGTGGCTTTAAACTCTCCAAAGGAAGGAGTTGAGAACAGTGCACGTTTCTGATGTCATGGTCATAGGATGCTCCTTCATAAATCATTTGACAGCACCCTGTAACTAACTACTTCTGTCCCAATTTAACCCAGGTCTCAGACTGTCCTCTAAAGTGTGTTTTAAAACAAGCCTTTTACCCTGTTTTTGATCTCCTCATGTTCTAAATGTTGTATGTGCTGCATCTTTCCCCGTACTGTGGTTTGCTTTTTGTTTTGTTTTTTAAAGGGTAAAATATTTGGTCTAGAAAATACAACAACTGCACTTTTTTTTTTTTTTTTAAATTCCAGACTTTCATTCCAGCCATTCCATTGTGTATTGTGTAAGAATTGAAACTCAAACTGTGCAAGTACAGGGGATCTTTGGCAAAGAGCTTAGGTTGTTTAGTCAGTTCATAACCATTTTCAGCTTGAATTAGAGGGGCTATTTACATATTGAGCTCCCAGGGAAAAACAAGGTTCGCTCTCAAGCATGTTCCAAAGTTTTTATAACCACAAGGCTGGTTTTACTCTGGGTGTCAAAGGTCAATAACACCACATAAAGGATTTGACTCCAGTCAAGTCCAGTTCTGCGATGAGGCATAAACTGGGGAGGAGAGCAGAATTCTGGCTCTGCAGTGTGTACTCGCCTGCTTTTCACATCTCACCACATCTTCCTCTGGTTGCTCTCAGAACAAAACAGAGATCATCAGAATTCCTTTTATGTAACGGAAGGAGAAAGAAAACAACAGATTGCAGGCTGAGATTTCCTTATCGGCCTTGCAGGAGTGACAAGCACTGGAGGCTGGCTCAACACAGGCCCTAAGGGACCAGGGACATTTCTAGTGGTCCTGAAAATAAACCATGTGAGGGCTTAGGAAGCCTGAAACCTCTTTTCCCTGCCCTGAGATTAAGAAGTCACACTCAACATCAATTTCTAACTGGCAGAAGGCCTGGGAGCAGGCCTTCTTCAGTCCTGGAACCTGTGCTGTGTGTCAGTAACCCTGCACCAAACAGCTGTGCTGATGCTGTGCTCCAGCCCCAGGTGAAGACTGTGGGATCAGCGAACTCCTCTCTGCTCCTGAGGAATGGCACCAGCTCAGTGACACCAGAGGAACAAACTGATCTATGTCCAGGTTTGAGCAGAGACCACTGTGAGCTCAGCCTGTCTCAAATGACCTCCAGCACCAACCAACTGCATCAGGGCTCAGCCCACATAACCCAAATAAGCCATCAGAAGATCTGCTTGAAAGCCTCTGCCCAGGCAAAAGTCAAAGCAGACATTAGTGTCACTCCTGGGAACAAAGACATGCCAAATCTCCCTTCCAAATAAAATATGGTTGGCTTTTCTCTTTATTTGTTTGACCTTTTAAAAATCAGATGCAAAGTAGAGCCTCAAACAAATCAGTAAAGGGGTGCTCGTGAATGATTTTAGAATGTTAAACTACACAAGTTCTCTAAATAAAAAACAATAGGAGTTGTATTGATGCCAAGCTGTCCCTTTCGAAGTAGAGAGAGATCAAATCAACTTGGTGATTTAAGAACAATAAAGTACTTAAATACTATTCCCCCTTCCTGGCTATAGACAAGAGAATCATGCATTTTGTCTCAGGAACTGGCCTTTGCCCAGCTTGAAATGGACTCATGGGAATTAAAACCACAGAGCATCTCTGCAGCACAAAGAGCTGAGCACCTGCAGCTCCCTGCAAGTTCAACAGAGCAGTTTAAAGGTGCTGCACAGGCACACCTGCAGGACTCTCTCAGCATGCAGAATAGAAGCGGTACATGAGTCAGTACTTTACCCTGGAAGTTGGAGTTGGTCCCTGGGTAATTTTCCAGGATATACTTCTTCAGCGCTGTGGTGGAGCAAGTCTTCGGTTCGTTCATGGCCGCAATAGCAGACAGGATGGCATCTTCCATCAGAGTCCCACCCAGCAGGGGCTTCTCCCCTGATTTCTTCAGCTATTTTCCAAGGAGGAAGAGAAAAGCATCAAGACAAAATTCTCCCAAACCAGGTCAGGACAAGCTCCTCTGCACCAGGTGGGTCGGCGCTCCTGCATTAGCACAGATACGTTTAATATTAAAACACTGCACAGGGAACACTGCTCTCCCAGCTGTAGGTGGGAGGGCAGGCCTAGTCAGTCAGCTGGCCTGGAGGACTTTATCAGCAACACCTCACCCCAGCCCCCAAATATACTGCAAGGGTGTGGCAGTCTAAGGGCCTATTGCTCAGGGGAGGAAAGAAAGCAAAATAAATCACATCTTCTTTCATCCCACGGACCAAATGTGCCCAAGAGACTTCCGTGGCACACACATGAGTAAAAGATGTCGCAGGCATCTGGGGTACCTGCTGCACTTCCAGTGAGGGATGGAAAGGAAAATTTACCCCACCAGTTCCCTACTGTGCTGGTGAGTCAGAGCTGAGCAGTGCATGCAGCACAATCAGCAAGGGAACAGGGGTCTGCTCCTGAAACGGAGACCAACAGGGGAACAAGAGTCCTACTGCTTCGTAGCTGGACAAGCGCTGAGCATGCCAGGCTGCTGAAGAAAGGGCTACCCAGTGAAACCAGGGGACAGGGCGCAGTAACTGACATTCAAGGCTTGTGATCAACAAAGATGAACCCAATCTCTGACCTGGAATGTCCCAGATGCTCCCTTCCCTGTGATCTGCTCTAACTGGCCCTTCTCTACAGCTCTCTGCAGGGCGTTCTTCAGCAACTGGGGTCTGAAACACAGGAGGAGAAAGCTTTACTGACACACACTGACAGCTCCAAAAACAGAGAAACAGCGCTTCGCAGCAGGTGAGCAGAGCAGCACTTAAGAGTGTCTGCCTACATGCAGACACTGTAAATGGAGACCTGTCAGCAAGGCTCATTGCCCAGGCAGAACATGGCACCACTCTGGGAGCTGAGCAGCGGTGCAGGCTCAGTGTCAAGGCACTGCCAGCAGCTTTGGGCATGTGGCTCTGGCAAGCATCCAGGGCCAAATGTGCTTGCACAGCACATTTGGACGTGGTGGACACTCAGTCAGATCACAGGCAAACAAGGAGCCGACAAAACCCTGTTAGAGGTGACATGCAGGGTTTTTCTAGTTTTGCTTCCCAAGCCTCAACTCGCTCCGTACAGGTCAGCTTGAAGACTACTGTACGTATGTGCTGGCTAGAGCATCCAGATCCAAAGGGCATGAGACCCCGAGGAGAGGCCTTCACATCCAGACAGTAACAGGTGTGGGTGTGGTTAAGGTGTGCAGAGCAGTGCTGCTGGGGATGTCAGGAACAAAGATGGGATGTGGAGGGATGCAGGAAAAGGCACAGCTTTTCCTCAGGCTTTCCCACAGGCCCCACAACTTGGAGCAGCACCTGGCTTAAGTACCACATTGAATCATCATGAAGCGAGACAGAACCAGAGGAAGGCCGAGTTTCCCAATCCTTTGCTTGCTAAAGCAACTCCAGCACTTACCTTATATCTACTTTGAGTTTGGGGTAATACTGAGACACGTATTTCTTGATCAGGCTGTAAGAAGCTTCCTTGGGCTCACACAGGCGGGTGAAGGCCAGAGGCAGGACATCCTCCAGCTTCACCTGCTGCTCTGCGCTTAGAGTTGAAGTGCTTTTCTGAAACACACAGACTTTCATGCATCAGCAGGACCTAAAACTCTGGGTTTCTGAACCAGCAATGTACATGTGGGGATAAGTGCTCTGATACTGGCTGCTGAGCTGGAAACTCAGGTGCTGTAAAGGCAGCTCTTTAACAACTTAAAATGTTTCACAGCTTAAGAGATATACAGCAAATCTGGCTAAATTTTCATAGGAGTTTTAGGAAAACTTTACAAATACCTGAGTATTTGTAAATTGCTGAGTATTTAACATCTGTATTTTTAATTATTTTCCTCCTCTTGCTTATACACGTTTTCCTCTGCCACCCTTCAACGAGACAGAAGAAAAATCATAGAGTCACAGAATTATTCAGTCTGGAAAAGCCTTCCAAGATCATCGAGTCCAAATATTAACCCAGCATTGACACATTCACCACCAGACCACGTCCCCAGGTGCCACATCTGCAGGTTTTTCAAAGACTTCCAAGGATGGTGACTCCCTGGAGCCCCTGTGCCAATGCTTTATAACGCTTTCTATGAAGATGATGACACATGCTAACACAAAACTTAAAACTCATCAAAGACAGAACCTGTTTACACAAATCAAGTCTTCCCCAAAATGAACAGCTAAATAGGAGTCCTTTTTTATTTTTTGAAATAACATCATAAAATCTTGATTGAAGCCAATGTTCCATTCTGAGTTTTCCTCCCCACTTCTGTTACTATGAGAGGGGACAATCAGGGAAAAATGGTCTGTTCTTTATACAGAAAATGTGCTGAAGTTCAGTGATTTGATGCTGAACAGCAGCTCTGCAAACAGTGCAATGGGTGAGGGAGCTGCTCCCCTGCCAGACAAACTCACCCAAAACATTTGTTTTGCTGCAACGCAGAGAAAGTAACTGGGAACAAAGACACCCATATGCTGCAGAGAGAGGTGATGTGTCAGCAGGTATCAGCTGCCTTGCTCACACTTCTCATGGAGTCAGTGAGCTCTGTTTAAACAAGTTCCACTGCAGTTAGTTTCCTCCAGGGCCCTACACCAAGGGTGTGAACATTTCCTTCAGTTTTAGGGCTTTTGGTCTACCCAGGAGGCAAGAGATGACCAGCAAGGTGTTACCTGTCTAACTTCACCTGTCTAATCCCAAGGGATTGGCCATTCCAGCTAAACATTTTGTAACTGCAGCATTAGGAATGTATTTCACAAACTCAGCACCGCATGGAGTGGAGATCAGCAGTGCTGGAACCACAACTAAACTGTGAAGCTCGAAAAACCATCCCCTTCACATTAGTCCCCAACAACACCCAGAATCAGAAGCTTTCTTCCAGAAGCGTTAGGATATTTTCTTCTTCCTCCCTCTGTCCTCAGAGCTGATGGGAAAACATTCCCCTCAGTCCTAAAGACTGGAGTCTTCCTTTTATCCACACAACAGATAAAACACACACAGCAGTAGCATAAAACTCTTCCAATACCCGAGAGGCATCTCTCTCTGCCAGGTAGAGACAGAGGAAGAGTTTAACGGGTATTCAGTTTTCTGCCTCTGAACCAAAGTCTAGGAGATTAATGTAAACATTTTAAACCCAAGATTTTGATCATTCGACTTGGGGTTAATTCCTCATAGTAGCTTTCTGATTCTGCTACCAGTGGGATGAGTGTTTTAATTGCTGTACTTGGGGAGAAAAAGCACAGCAAGGAGGAGAACACTGTGTTGAGAACATTGGGTAAGGTACACGTGCTTCAGTGCAATACATTTCAGAGTGTTGTTTAAAATGATCCATCTTACCTTTCTGTCTCTGGCTTTTGGAACAGTTTTTCCTGCATTAGACACCACCACAAAGCTCCCAGAAGCTCCCTTTCCTTTCACCTGGTTCAAGAGAAAGTCAGTTTCAGTCCTTAACCGAGTAACTCAGAATATTAACAACCTGAGAGGAACTCACTGACATCATGATACAGATTTTGAATGCACTGTCACCCTGCAGTGGGTTTTTATGGCAGAGGCCTGATTTGAGCCCACTGAAACTTCAGTAAGATCAGAAACTCCAGCCAGACATTAGGACATACTCTGCTGCCCTGACCGGGAGATCCTGACAGATAACACAGGCATAAATTACAGAGTTAAAACCCACACTGCTGCATTGTGACACTACTGGACTCATGTGCTGCTGCAATGCTGTGTGACACAACACCCAGAAATGGCCAGGAATTGCACAGAAACCAAAGGTGCGGAGTATGTGACTGACACCACAGTGCTGAAATCCTGCCAGTGTCCAACAAAGCAGGGACAGAGGGTGATGAACCTCCATGAGGGAGAACATGCTCACTCCACGGATCTTAGTTAAGAAATTCCTATGCAATTCCCAGAATCATGGAATGGTTTTGGCCGGAAGGGATCTTAAAGATCACTCAGCTCTACCCCTGCCATGGACAGGGATACCTTCCACTATCCCAGGGTGCTCCAAGCCCTGTCCAGCTTGGCCTTGAACACTGCCAGGGATCCAGGGGCAGCCACAGCTTCTCTGGGCATCCTCTGTGCCAGGGCCTCCCCGCTCTCACAGGGAAGGATCATTTTCCAATATCCCATCTAACCCTGTTCTCTGGCACTCCGAAGCCATTCCCCCTTGTCCTATCACTCCAGGCCCTTGGAAATAGTCCCTCTTCAGCAATGCCATCTCCAGTGCTGCTCCACAAAGCAGCTCTTACCTGCCTAATGATCCCTCTCTCCAGCTCCCTTTTCAGGGCTTGTTTCAGGAGGTATCCCCTCCTCTCCAGCTCCAGGGAAGGGTATTTGTGGATGATGTATTTCCGTATTGCAACCACCGAGGCACCACTCTTCTGAAAGCAGGCCTGAAACAGAAACAAAACATTAGAAACCACCTACACTGGAATTATCCTGAGTGGGGTGGAAGAACAGAGATTGGACTGATGCACACAGACCACCACAGGATGCCAGGGCTGGCCTTTTCCCCACTGTGAATCAAGTATAAAACATGACTAACAAAATACTTAACTTTCCCCTTCTGCGTAGATGAACGCAACACAAACAACTCACAAGCAGCACAGCAAGCACCTTTTTTCTACTCCCCTGCTTGGAAGCACTCACACGGAATGGCTTAAAATACAAAACAGTCACCTTTTGGCAAAGCTGCACAACTGATTTACTAACATTTTATTAATGCCAGACAAAGTAATCATTAAATTAGAACAACCTGCCAATTGTTTTTTTTAAGAAGATGAAGGGTTGACATCAGTAAATTAGTGAAACCTAAGGTGAAGTTCATCTTTTGAAGATACATGGAAAGGTCATCTTGCGGCTAAGGCTGGTGGAGTCTAGGCCTCCTCTGAAGGGAGTGACCAAGCCTTGTGGGGAGTGTAGAAGCACAGCTACAACAGCAGAGATCTCCTCTTACAATCAGGAGGGATAAAGTAAACCAAGACCATTCTGGAATGCATGTTTACAGTACCTCTGTCTGTCCTGAATTAGAGTAAGCTAATTCTAAAAGAAAGCACATGTATCAAATAGATGGATGAATCCAGGTAAATGAAGTTAAATGTGGCTAGGAGGCACAGCAGGAAAAAAAAAAAAAAAGACAGCAATCAACCACGTTATGCCATCTTAGCTGTTCCTCATAATGTAATTAGGAAGGGAAACAAATTCTAAACAAAGAAATCAGCTACAGGGCCCCTCATCGTCCTCATGGACTCATATGTTAGCTCCATGGGCTTCCAGGCAAAAGCACACCCATCTTACACACTCAGCTTCCTGCTAACACACAGCACTGTCACCTGCACCTCAGCAAGCTGAAAACATGTGTTTTAAGGCATAAATTGAATAAAAACCACATTTGTGTCCTGCTCACCTTGATGGCCTCAGTTAAAATCGCATCCATTTTGGGCCGGGAGGTGGCTGCCATCTGAGTCTGCTTCTGTGCCCGAGCCAGCTGGCTGGCAGAGAGCGTGGCCCATGCAGGGATGGTCTTCTTCACCTTCCTCTCCTTCTCCTTAGACTGATCCTTCTCTCTTAGGCAAAATCCAGAGCAATAGTAAGACAAGAGGCACTAAAACAAGCCAACAAGCAAGACAAGAACACAAAAAAAAAAGCCCAGAACATCTGACATTATTTAAATTAATGTAACTTAAGGATTATTTTGATGTTTCTATTAGCAAAAAAGGGACCTTGTATTACTATTCAGCCTCACATGTTCCAGAATAGCAGCTCCACATGATCAGTAGCTTCTTCCTTAGAAGTATCTTAAGGAGAGGCACCTTAAGGCACCCATTCTCCTTTTCTCTCCCACTATCTTTTCTCTTCGGAGACCCTGACTTCCTTCAGAATCCTACCCAAATCCCTGAATCCAGCGCCAAGCAAGCCTTACTCCTTTTTGGTTTCTTCTGAGGACTTTGTTTCCTCCTTCCCTTCATTCTCAGGTTCCTTTGGCTGTTCCACTTCACTGGATGCAGCAGGCAGGGTTTCAGTCTCTTGTTCCTCTCCAACAGAGGCAGATTCCTCAGAGGTGACTTCTGCATCTAGAAAATGTGAAAAAGCATCAAGTCACTGTCCAAAACCAGCTTTTATTCTTTAGGAAGGTAGAGGAAAAAGAAAGCTAAACTTAAGAACACACCCCATTTATTATTTCCCACCAATTTATTTTCACTAACTTAAATGTGTTATTGAAAAGCAATTTAAAAAGCGAAGAGAAGTACTGAAAAGAGCTCCAATAAAGGTGCAATCAGCCCCCAAATGCCAGAATAACTGCAAACAATGTCATGCAACATTTTCACAATTAACTAGTTCCAACAGTTCTAACAGTTCCTCTTAACTCCACAAGTTGCTGTTGCAGACAGGCCTGGGATTCTAAGAAGTAGCTTTGCTTATGACTCAGTTGTTTTCAAACACAAAAGCACCTGAAGGGTAATTACAATTCCATCACATTTTCCCGGACTTGGCGAAGCTTTAGGTGGCACGTGCATTGGCAGGAGCACTTGTATATCAGAAGGATCAAATCCAGTCAGAAATCAACTTATCAAGAAAATAAAAAATACATATATTTACGTATATTTAATTGAGAACTGGCCTTAGAGACTGGGCTGCCCACTAGATAAAATGCATATAAACTGAAATTCCACACTCTTTGGATAAATAACTGCCCACCAACACTGCCCTGTGCAGCTTAAGCATTTCTGATACATTCCTGTGCAGTTTTCCCATGGAGGCATTTAAAATACACAGTGAATTAAGAGTCAGTTTTGTAGGTACTTTTTCATTTGTGACACCAAAGAGGACAAAGAGTGAAGCCAACTGACTGTAGTAGTGAAATGACTCATTCTGGGACACTGAGGCCAAGCTGCTAAGACCAGCCACGTTAATATCAGGCTAGATGGCATGACATGTTGTGGTAAAACATTCTTACTCAGAAAAATAGAGAAAAAAATGAATACTCTGTTTTTCCATTCATTAACTGCATCTTTTGATCTCAAACCATCTTTCTTACACTACTGAAATTTCATAATTTCTTTACCCTAAAGAATGTGCAACCTTAAAAGGGACAATATTTAGCCATATTTTCCTGTCTGGGGTGACATAGGGCATAAAAGACAAAACAAGTGGGTTCAGACTGAAAGCAGTGTCTGCAAAACACAAATCCTGGAAAAGCCTGGGACAGGGAGCCAAACATTATATAGTATTTTCATCCCAGCTGTAGGGTTTTCCAGGAGATTCAGAGCCAGCCTATGTTTGGATATACATAAACCCCCTCTAGAACTATGACTGTACCTGCTTTGACCTCTTCCCCTTCGGCAGGTTTGCTTTTGGGAGGAGTTTCCCGGGAAGAAGCATTCACCGAGCGGCGGATTGGCATTGTGTCGTCTTCCACTTTCTACAAAAAGCATGTGAAAATCAGCACAGATGTTGGAAATAATCTGAAAGTTTTGAAATGGGATTAAAATAAATCAATGCAGCATAGGTAGAAATACTGCGGTTTGGATTTTTTAGGATGTTAAAAAACAGTAGCTCTTAAACCTGCTTCTTCAAAGTGTACTAGGAGAGGATAGTTCCACATTTTATGGTTATGAAAGAAATAATTTCAATTCCAAATTAAATGAGAGGAGCATTTGAGAATTTTGACAGACACATCTTCTCAGGGAAAGCAGGGAGGGGGAAGGAGAGTTTATTAGACTCCCAGCTGAGTTTCCTAGAAGCAGGGGAGAAAGAGTACTGAGTAACCTTGAGCAGGACTGGAAGTCAAGGACTGATCCAAGGGCAAGCTTGGAGAAAGGGCCAGCCCCTACCTCACTTAACTTGTCCGTGTGGATCAGCTGAGCTCCCGTTAAGAGTGGAAGCGCCTTATGATGCACGGGTTCAGCTTCAGACAGATCAGTCGACATTTAAAATTTATTTCTAGCCCCAAGTGCAGGTAACTGTGGAGCCCCAGGTTTTAACCCCAAGGACTTTTTCCTAATGGTTTTCACAGTGCAGTGAGGAGTCAACCTAAAGTACAGAAAAGATGTGGTGTGAAAATTAACAAAACAAAAATATCTATGTCCACGTATCTATCAAATTAAAGATTAAAAAGAAAAGGCTAAATGACTTAATGACTAACACAACTGACAAGCAACACTTGCATTCAACAAAGGTGCTAAAACATGTATGCAAACTGGTGAGCTATGGGTGGAGCAGAAATGGGAAAGGTGCAAGCCAGACCTGCTCCATTAGAAGATGGCTGAAAGATAAAAAGGCTCTTTAAGTTAAGGGCAAGCATTTATCAGAAGCAGCCATTACACTATGCCCTGAGTGAGGGAACTGGTCACTCAGTGACTTTGGGTAAAAGCAGGAGCTGGCACATGGAGCTAAGGAATTACACCATTACATCTGTCAGGCAGAAGATACAAGCATTGGGAACCCAAGCCATGCCCCCTCAAACTAAATCCCATGCAATTTAAAGAAATGAAGGAATCTTTTCACAAAAAAAAATGACAATCAGAAGAGCAGTCTCCATGCCTTCTGCCAGAAAACATAAGCTTGCCAAAGCTCTGCTCCAAACACATGCACTGTCATGGATAACAAATGAATTAAGCATAGTTTAACCTTCATCAAGTCTCACCCCCTACTACTATTATGCTTTTACAGTCTTTCTTACCTGCACCCATCTGCCTGCACTGGCTCCTCCTAAGGAGAGGGGCTCCACTAATTCCATCACAAAACCATGATTCGTTGGCTCAATCACTTCCTCTCAGCATCCCCTTTAAAAACCTCAGAAGCAAAGCCTCATCTCTAACAAACCATGGCTGGACCTGTCCCAAATGCATCCAAAGATAAGCTCCAGCCTGCACTCCGCCCTTCCTGACAGAGAAACAGCCAAATGCCCCTTGGTCACTTACTCTGGGTGTCTCCTTTTGCTCCCAAGGCAGACACCATAAACTTTCTCTTTCAATAGGTATTTCTCCAGCCTGGGTGTTTCCCTCTTGAACAGGCCCAGCATCAGTCCCAGCCCTGTTTTCAAGCTGACTTTCACCACAGTTTCAGCACTGGTCTCCCCATTGCACGGGTGGATGCCCTATACCACAACAACACCACTTCTTGTATGCCCAAAAATACACTCCTGTAATTACTCAGCAGTGGGGATCCCTAATCAGTCAGAGGCACTTCTGACAGAAACTGAACAGCTACTCTGAAAACCCAGGGGGAACTGGTCCTGCCTTAGCACCAGGGAAAGCAAAGCCCAATGGCACTGCATGTTTTCTTCTGAGGCAAAACAGAAAGATCAAAACACACAACATGCCAACAAAACAAAAAAAATGAGATGAATGAAGCTTTCTTGTGAAATGTCAGGATGTGAAAATATACTAATTGACAACTAGAATATACAGAATATAGCACAGCACTTAAAAAAATTTTTGGCCTGTTTTAAGGGACCTTCCTTCCTCAGGTGTGGAAAGTGAAAGAAAAAAAAAGAAAATTTTCAGCAGGCTTCAGCTCAATAGCCAGTGTTTTTTCTAGCAAGCAGAATCTAAAGCCTCTAAGAAAATGTCAGAATTTTGAAGTAAATCCTAAAATAACCAACTACAGACTCCCCCTCAGGGAAATCAGTTGGGGGCCACAAAAGATGCATTCCCTGGGATTAAACACACACACAAGCCACACTATGGCTGACATGGTCCTGAGGTTTAATTATTTTAAAACGGTGTGACCTGCAGGACACATGCAGGAAAACAGTACTCCCAACTTTGACTTAAAATTCCCCAAGTTCAGAAAACCCTTTTGATTAGATCACTGTATAAAGCACTGGAGTCTTTTTGCTCTCAAGAGTACAACTTAACACAGCACAATTTCTCGCTTCTGTGCCTAAAATACATGCAAACAAGCTGGTATCCAGCAGAAATTCAGGCTTGTTGACTCCCTCCGCATTCCCAGGCATGGATCATCTCCTGCTCAAAAGGCCCAGGGAATCAAAGGGGCAGGAGGACAACCTCCTCCCAACTCCCAAGCACTGATCTCCAGGGGCAAGGTCAGAAGCTCTACCTTGTGAGAGCATCCTTGCAGGGACTGTGCCTGCTTAGCCCATTCCTTTCCACAGGGGCATCAAAAGTGGTTTTCTGCACTGAGTGTGAAATATCAACCACAAACAGGCCTGAATTCAGTTCCTCTAATAGATAAAGCAAAAAACCAGAAAGTTTTGCAACGAAATGCAGAAAACCTCATTCCCCTCTCCAAATAAAACCGATTCGTGTAAAGGAGAAATCACCCAAACCAACTGTTTGGACGTGCTATTTCAAAAGACAGCTTTAAACGGGAACCACAGCACAACCATCACTCAATAAAAAAATGAAAGTAACAACTGTGTTTTGCATTTACACAAACATCAAACAAACATTGTGCCTTGAAATGGGGTAGAGGCCACAAGAAGATGCAGTTTCCAAGGTGGCTACTGGGTGATTTTAATGAACGTTTAAATCTGATCAACTGTCAGAAAAATATAATCACATCAGCAGTGAAAACACCATCAGGATACTAACCTTCACCAAAGTACAGAAAGTCACTCCTCACAGAGTTACACCTCTTTTTCTACAGGAAAACTGCAGATTCACAGGCTCCCAGACTATCATGAATTAGTTATTCCAAAGCAGGTAACTCAGCAAGGAGCTGATAAGCAACAAACGCCGCCAAACTCCTGGATTTCTAGATGAGCAGGAATGTGTCCACTCTCTCAGCTCAGGGAGTAGCTGCTAATGGAAGAGCCAAAGGTACAAAGAGCTTTTCAGGAACTACTCTGAACCACCTATGGCAAGTTTCTCCTGAACTATCACATCATTAGGAATAAACAAAGGCAGACTTCAAGTGAGACACATATTTGATAACATTTCCAAAGTGTGGAGTCCCTCCACTAATGTAAGAGACACAAGAATGTTAAAAAAAAAAAAAAAAAAATTGGCTGAGTTCTTGAATTTCTACTGGCCGTAAGATTCTTCAACTTATCTCAGCCTTCAATCTCCTTTGAGAGAAAATGCTTCAGGATAAACTAGGTTTTGAATGTGTCAATTCAAGTGTCAGGCTGGCAGAAACTCCAACTCCCAGGGACTCAGGGTAGGATGAGCAGGCTGAAAACAAATATGCAATGGAAAAACGAGGAAGTGCATCCAATCCTGGGCCAGTGGGGTGTCCCCTTAATGTCACACGACACCTACAGGTGATTCATATACTTAGATGTGACTGGGTACAAAGTACACAACACTAGCCTAGAAATGAGGTCAAAAAGGGCTAAAAAAAGGTTTTATGAACTTGCAGGTTAGATGGCAGGGCGTCAAGGAGTATAAATCCAACAATTTGCCAAGTGATGCAAGCAAGAATAGCTGTTTGTTATCAGAAAGCCTTAAAAAGCGAAGTAAAACTGGGTTTAAAAACCAGACTATTGATTACTGACAATTATTTACTACTGTTTAATGCACAAGAGCATTTAAATTACTTGGAAACTGCAGAAAAAAGCACAGGAAATGTTAATACTTCTGCAAATCCAAATCAAACATGCCAAAACTCATCACCTTCTAAATTGCAAGCTGCTCAGCTCTTTGAAGGCTTTGTTTCCCTGAAATCCTCAAAACTGTTCCCTAAACACAGCCCAGGTAGCAGATACTTTGTCAAACACTCAGTATCTACACGGTCACAGTATATCATCCAGCAACATCCCAGATACAAATGTGTCTGTCACTGTCTGTCCCCTGAGGTGTTCCAGCGCTCTGCCTTTGGCTTTTCCACTCATGGATCTGCCTGTGGTCTTGGCTAAGTCAGCCCAGGAGTACTTAGTCATTTAAACCAGCCTAAAGTTCTGCAGATTAACAAAATACGTCATTGAATAAAGAATACAAAGTTAGTTCCAACTTCTGATCGTTATTTGTCAACCCACTTGGAAACTCAACATGTGGCTGAGCACAGCTGACATTCCCATCACTCCTGCTGCATCCAACAAGTTTTGTCCCAATCCTTAGGGCCACCATTTCCCAGGAGGTGTCCCAGTTCCCTGGAATTTCCCCCTGATTCAACTCCAAGCTCCTGATTTGCAACTCCCCTGTGGTGAAGGCTCCAGGGCTCTGTTCCAGGCTAACTGAGCCCCACACACTGCAGGCTGCACAGAGCAACTTGTTTCAATTAACCAGGAGTAGTGGTCCAGCACACACATCCTAGAGCTCCCCACTTGCCACACAGGACATTCCTCAGCCTGTGTTACAGTGTCCATTTCCATCCACTCCTTCCCTGGATGGGGTTATGGGGGAACAATAAACCCCATGTATTTAGGGTTCGGGGAGCACAGCAAAAATCCTGCACGCTTGTAGCATCTAACTGCAGGAATTCCTATACTCAGAGATCCAAAGGAGGGGTTTTTTAAGCCTAAAGATATATTTTCATTTGAAAACATTTTCGTTCAGTATTGAATTTGAACCTCTGACTCCAAACGCCATGAAGGCAACCCAACTTACACCTTGCCTGTCCCGATTTTTACAGTGCACAGTCAAAATTAAACTCTGCCCTTCTGCACACATGGATGCTGCTTTCACTGAAGAAGAAGAANAGAAAAAAGTAAAAAAAGAAAAAAAAAGGCACATTACTAAAGTGGGGCTGATGCTCCTGCCCAGGGCTGAGCTCAGCACTTGTCTCTGTTAGGGTCCAACACCAGCAACCCCAAGTCAGCTCAATCCCCACATCTGCGCTATTAAAACAGAAGTAACCACCCATGCCTCACCTCCACTGTTCTTCACACAAAGAACACCAGCTCAACAGAAAACCACTACAGGTTTCTGATTCTCTCAATCTCTGACCTGCACAGAAGGCAGTAAGAACAGATTGTTTCCGTTGCCTGGATTATTTTCCATTCCTGCACCCAGGAGTTTTTCCTCACGTCCCCAAACAGTCACAGTCAGCGAGCAACTTAAATTACACCACCATCATACCTAAAACTCACAGAAACTTCAGCCATGGGATTAATATCAAGCAGAATTTCTACCTGCACAGCTGTCTCAAGATAATCCATCTCCATACTGATGCTCAGGATCATGATGGTGACAAGCTTTGAGGAACAACAGTTTTTGGCTAATTCTCCACACTCTGTCTATGCCACATGGCCACTGAGGGATGAAATCACCCCCATTAGAGTGCACAGAGTTCAGCTTTAAGTTTAAAACAACGGTCAGATCACAAAGTTAAAACAACTCCAACATGAAAATCCCCTGCTGAAAGTTTTCATAGCCTTGTATAAAATATCTTAATTCAGCATGCAACTTCATGAATTTTGACAAACTGCTGACACCTGAATGAAAATTTAGGCTGCAAGTGTTACAAACCAGGGTTTGAACCCTTTATAGACCATCTCCTCCTTGCCTAGACAGATTAAATTTAAAACCACTGTATAAACCCTCCTCACAACTACTACTTATTCAGCTATCATTTATTACTCTACAGACAAAACTATACATGATAAATGCCATTATTTCATTGCAGTCTGTAAGAAATCTGCCCACACTTCCCATCATAGTCCATCAGTTGCAACACTTTTATTTCCCCTCACAGAAGTTTAAATCCCCAGAGGACCCCAGGTCACTTGTAACAAAACACTGCCAAAAGATTTACATGTCACTTTCTGCTGAAACGAAAAAAACACAGGAAAAGATATTCTGAAAACAAAAACAATTAAAGGACCTTCTGCCTGACTATTGTGCATGATGAATTGAGATCATCAACAAGTTCACACAGGTAAACGAAAGAAAGTTCCAAAAGCCACTTTTTTTCAAGGTATTTATACCAGGTTCTTCCCCCCAACATGAATTATGTGGGTTTTTTAAGGTTTTTTTTTCTGTACTCATTTCTGATTTCTAAGGATCTCCCATTCTATCCAACAAGTTTTTGAAGTCTCACCTGAGAAAGGTCTGTGCTTTCCTGCCCAGTCCATCAAACACCTTCACTCTTGAACTGAACTCACCTCCCTCTCCTCTCACTGCTCTCATGGAGAAGGGACGCTGTTTACAAACACAAGCACTTCCGAACCTTTCCCGCCTCAATGGGAGCTGCTTGCCAAAGACTGCTGGCCAACTCTTTCTCGAAGATACTAAAAATTCTATTTATGGTCAAAGCAAACAAAAGTCACTTGCTGGGAAAGCAGAGTGCAACACTTACTCAATAGTTAGATAAGAACTGGGAAGTGACACACTTGCTAACCCAGAAATAATTCAGTAGGGCTCCCAAGAAGTGATAAATACCCCACTATCCGAGAAGTACCACAGCTATAAACAAACTATCAGTCTCTGCTACACTGTATAAAGGAGCGAACCCACCCACAATCCCACATTATCCAACTTTTTTTATGCAGCACAGGCTCGGCAGTTCCCCAGTGATTTGCAGACACTGGTTAGTGGGAAAATAGTTAAAATACATGTGGGAAGGATTTATTCTGAACAGTGTTCCCAGTCTGGAGCTGTCCTCAGGCGGAGCAGGTAAGATGCTGGGGCCCCCTGGCCCGGCAAGAGCCACCCCAGAAACTGCTCCAGCTCTCCTTAAATCTTTGCGATGTTTTACCCAAAACCACCCCACAGCCTACAGCGGCAAGAAGGAT
Source organism: Illadopsis cleaveri (assembly GCA_013399915.1). Taxonomy (NCBI): domain Eukaryota; kingdom Metazoa; phylum Chordata; class Aves; order Passeriformes; family Timaliidae; genus Illadopsis; species Illadopsis cleaveri. The sequence continues at coordinate 270,591 of VXBB01004256.1, read as the reverse complement.
GACGATACAGGAACGGAAGCCTGCCTGGAACAGCCCTATTCCAGACTGGAATTTAACAGTCTTCTCTACAGATAATCTGTGCACTACGGGGAGGAGGGTGATTAACATTCCTTAAGCGGGCAGTAAGCACCTGGGCGCAGGGAGGGACGCGGAAGTGCCTGGGAGCCTCACACGTTGGTCTGTGTCCATCGCTATCAGCGCCGAGGGGGATAAGGGACCTCTTTTAGGAAACGGAGCCACACTGGAGCCAGAGTGAGGTTCCCCTCAAGTGGTGGCACTTCTCGGGCGTTGAGGAAGTGAGTTAGTGCAGGCAAAACCCAAACAACCGCACGGCCAAGCAGCCGAAAGGCGGGAAGGCCGCGGCGGGAGCCAAGGCGCTCCCTAAGTTTATAAATAGCAATTATTTATTGTGTCGCGGCCCTGTCAGCCCCTTCTGCTTCTGACCTTCCCCGGGGCTCGCCCTGTGTCGGCGGGACGGGAGAGAGGTGTCTGAGGCGTGTTTGAGCCTCGCAGCTCCTTTGTGAGGGCC
>VXBB01004256.1:251438-269922 GCA_013399915.1 Illadopsis cleaveri | reverse complement strand
ATCATGACTCCCCGTCACGACATCCCCGCTCCCCCAGGCCTGTCAGGGCAGGGAGGGGGAGGGAGACGCGCTGAGGGCAGTTCCGGGGCNGAACGCCGCCCCTTCCCCCCCCCTCCCAGCTCCACGAGTTACACGTCGCGCGGGAGCGCGCGCGTGCGCGGGGCGGGGTTGTGCGCGCTTCCCGCCACTGCCGCGCTCAGGCGATTCCCGCCGGCTGGGGTGGCTGAGGGGGCGAGAGCCGCCCTCGGGACCCGCTCAGCCCCGCCGAGCTGGGCCTGCCCCGCCGAGCCCTCTGCTCGGCCCCGCCGGACTTTCCGCTCAGCTCAGCCTGACCCTCAGCTCAGCCCTATTGGATTCTCACCCCAGCCTCGCCAGGCTGGGACCACGCCGCTGCCTCCTCAGCCCTGCCAGAACCGTGTGGACGTGTTTCTGTGTCACCTGCTTCAGGTGACCCTGCCTTGGTAGGGGTTTGAACTAGATCTTCTCCAGAGGTCCCTTCCAACCTCAGCTATTCTGTGGTTCTGTGTGTACTAGTGAATTCCCCTTCCCGAGCACTCCAGCCTTTATCTCACCTCCAGCCTCTTGCTGCGTCCTCACCCTCTGCAGTATCCTCAGTGCCGCCTTCCCTTTGCCTCAGCCTCTTCACCCCATCCCTCATTAGCTGTGTAATTATTGCCTGCCGCATTTACACCAGTCCCAGTCCTGAGGTCTGGCTGCAAGCTGGGAATTTTCTGTCACAACACGCTCACAAGTTCTCACGTGTGGGAAGGATCCCTTTCCTGATGATGCTTTGCTCTGTTTCAGGCAGTTGTTACCTGTGCCTCCACTGCTCAGGGTGAGGATTATCATGGCAAGGCAGAGCTGAGGTGTGACCCACACTTGTATCTTCACTGTCCTATCACTGTCACAGTAATCTCAGGGCTGTGCAGATACACTGAGAGGTAAAAGCCAAGGTTTCTTGTGTACCCCTTGCTATGCTTTTGCTCCAAGTTTACTTTATTTAGCTAGACCCATGGGCTTTTTTCCCCCTTCCTTCAAAACGCACTACTTTACCTAACCTTGAGATAAGGTAGAACTCTTCAATTCCCTACCTATTCTTATTTTCTGCCATAAGCATGCTTAGAATCACAGAATCATTAAAATTGGAAAAAACCGTTAAGATCATTAAGTCCAGCCTTTCCCCCGGCGCTGCCAAGGCCACCATTAAACCATGTTCTCAAGTGCTACATCCACACATTTTGAACAGCTCCAGGGATGGTGACTCCTAATACACCACAGCAATTTCATCTGCTGTCTCTTGTCCGAGCAGTTTTCTCTTTTTTTTTTTTTTTTTTTTTTTTTTTTTTTTCTGCACATAATCTTTACCCATCTCTTGCCAACCCCATCTGTGTGTTTAAAGTTTGAAAACCATATGGGCACCTACCCATTTATTTGGGCACTTTCATTCCTGCTGTGACGGGAAACCCCTCTGTGAGTACGTTTAGAAACATTTACACCATTCAAAGCACTGCAGCGGTGTCTTATTTCTGCAGTAATGCCTGTTTCTTGTCCAAGCTTTTCCCAACTCTTTCCCCCATCGGTGACTACTGTAAGTTTACTACACCTGAGAATGTCACCTTCTAAAGCCTTGTGAACAAAGCCTGACCCTGTTCAGTCTTCTCCACTCCAGATGATCCCTGTGATGTGGAGCTGAATAGCCCTGGAAGGGCCCGAGACAGATGGCTCCACTTTGCCGAACATTCCTGTCTTGCCTCTGACTGCGAAACAAGCCCTGTGCAACTGCAGAAAAATGTGTTCTTAGGCTTTTTTTCCCCTGCGGTGCCTCTCTGGCAGGAGGGGAAGGTAGAGCAGAGGGGAAGAAGAGGGAATGTGCTCCTTTACTGCTGGTTTTTAAGATGCCAAGAAGCAAAAGATGAAATCAGACCAGCAGCTCTCCCTTTGCCCACTGCAAGGATGTGCCCCAGCAGCTGTGTTGGCTGAGCCACAGAGTCCAGGCAGAGGAGAAAAGCTGTTGTTGTCTCCTTCTCTGGTTTTTACCTCAAAATCCAACCCAGAGGGGAAAAGCAGACCCTTCACATTCCTTACAGCCACACTGCGGGATCACAACCCACTGCTGTCTCCTCTGCTCCACTTCCTGGGTAGGTTTGTGTCATTCGTGTCCCTCTTCCTGTTCCCACTGTGACATACACTGTGTGTGACAGTGACAGGCATGAAGCTGTGGGAACCTCAGCACAGAAGTTAGGAACAGAGAAATCTATAGCCAGGGAATCAGACCGCTGCAGGGAGCTGCTGCCAGAGTTATTTGTGATGGTGTTGTCATATATGATTTAGAAAAATTAGTGTATTAGAAATATATATCTTGTGTAAAATGAATCAAGAAACTAGTAACTTGACTGTGATTACCCCAGAAAGCACAGGTGTGTCCTGCACTGAAACTTACTTATCAGACCCATTCTTCGTGAAACAATAAGCTTGGCCAAGGAACACTTACAACAAAAAGAAATGACTGAACGGGAGATGGCCCATGATCACCGCCTCGCCTCCGCCTCCTACCGGCCATCAACACCTGATATGCATCTGGAGCCAAGGAACACGGCAATCAGGAGTTCCAGGAAACGTATTCAGCAGCCTGAGCCTTGCGAGGAAATCCTTTCAGAACCTGAATGAAGGGTGACAAATCGGACTTACATATGAACACTATACCAAACCACACAATGAACTTTGCCTGGGGATACAAAAAACCCTATAAAAACCAGACCCTGGAGACTGTGCAGCGTGGATAGGGCGGACCAGTCTCTCGGAGGCTGTCTCCCTACCACCCGCACCGGTGTTGTTCCTTTTATTGTGGCCTTTCCGTATTGGTTATGGGATTGTTTTAATAAATTGTTGTTGATAATCTCTGATTTCGCTTTTCATTTATAACAGTGTCAAGCACTATCATCATCAGAAATACTTCTAGTAAGTATTAAACACGTTTAGTAAGTACTAAGCACTGTTAATAAGTACTAAGCCTTTTCAATACCTTTCATGCCTGCACGTGCCATGGACTAGAAAGATTCCAACTGTTTTTTTCCCTGAAAATCATTCCATTTGATTCCACCTTGCTGTCCCTCAAGAGTTCTCCTGAACCTCCCCACAACTTTGGGCTTTGGCTGTGCTGCTTGCAGATCATCCAGACACGTCACTTTTGTTCCCAAGGAGTCGCTGTAAAATTTGCTGGTCAAGGGTTTTACTGTTTCCACCCAGTGTCCAGAGCAATGCCAGGTGTTGTTCTTCTCTTAGAAACATGAAACCTGTTGTGTTTCTGGTTTAGATACAGTTTTGAATTATGTTTTAAATCTCTCCATGGAAACTCCATTCCAGGGGAAATTTTGTTGACACTATTACCTGTTGCGGGTTAGGTTTGTTCCTTTTTCATAAGTTACTAGGAGACTAACTACTAGGTGCTTAAGGGTGCTTGATCAAAACAAAGAGGTGGCCAGAGAGGGAGATAACGCGAGTTTTGAGGCACGGAAAGGACAGAGCTGGAGGCAGCTTGGGCTCTCTGGCTTTCGGCATTTGGAGAGAGAGAGGATGGCCAGGCTACTGCTTGCTGCGGGAGGAGTTCACTGTCGACAGAAAGTCCAGTCCTGGGAAATCTACCATCATCTGCTCGCGTGCCTTGGAATTCTGAGCTCTTCCGCCTGCCCTGCTGGAGCTGGGCCAGCCCTGCTCTGCCGTCACGACTTCTTCGGCGCGGCACTTTTTGCTACAGTGGGACCCTGCACCCTCCTGCCCTGCCGGGACATCCTGCCCCTGCCTGCCGGGACACCCTGCCATCCCAGCTACCGGCCTGGGACTTTCCACTGTTCCAGCTGGGTGCTCTGAGGGTCCTGCAGGGGCACCGAGACCAAATTGCCCTGGGTTTTTGTGAGGCAAAGCCCTCAAGGTTCTTGGTACTGTTTTGTTATTAATGCTGTAGTTGTTGTTTTTGTTTGCTTTGTTACACTACTAGTAAAGAACTGCTATTCCTATCCCCAAATCTTTGCCTGAAAGCCTCTATCTGCAAATTAATAACTGGAAAAGGGGATGGGGGTGGTGGTTTACATTCTCCATTCCAATGGGAACTCCAGCTTTCCCTGGCAGATACCTGTCTTATCAAACCAAGACATTACCCTACACCAACTCATATCTTCCCCACTTTGCCACATTTTTTACTTAAAGTGAACACTTCAAAATTTAATAAACATCCTTCTGTGAGGCTTAACAACTACCTGCCACATGATTATTACCTTTTTTTATTACCTCTGTCAAACTGTGCCCCTGCTGAAACCATCTTCTGCCAATACATTCTTGATCCTGCTGCATGTCTGTTGCCAAATGCTGTTTCAACACTGACCTGCAGCTCCAAACTTCAGCTCTGAATACATTCAGGCCTTGTCTCTCGTGTTGTTACCTCAAGTTTTTGTTGATTTTCTGCTTTTCCACTTTTACCTCAGCTTTTACATTTATATTAGGAAGCCTGTCATATCCTTCTGACTTGCAGTCCAGAATTTGAGCCTTTTTTCCATCCCATCCCATCCCATCCCATCCCATCCCATCCCATCCCATCCCATCCCATCCCCATCCCCAGTCACCACAAGACTGGAAAGCTCTTCCCTGTCATTCTGCTCTTTCATCCCTAAAACTCCATGTTCCGCTGCTGCTTCTTCAGCCTCTGCTTTGAAAAACAAATCTAATATCATATATATACACATAACCCAATATTTCCTGAGAAGGTCTTCAGGTCTCATTATTCCTGAATATGTATCCAAGGGGGTTGTTTTGGTTCTGTGCCCAGCCATGAGGGGATGGTCGCTGCTCTCTTCAGCTTGACCCTGTGTGTATCTGCACAGGGAGTGATGCCAAGCACAATCCCATAACCATCACTGAACCAAATATTTAATTAATGTGGGTCTCTCACTTGTTGAGCCACACACAAACTTCCAGAGGCTTTCTGCCCACAGCAAAATAAGCATTACACAAGGGGCTGTTACATGGTGGTGTTGCCCTTCCTACAGACACACACATAATTCTTGTTTTTATGCCTGAGCTGCTTTTTTAATTCTCACTTCTACTTTACTTATTAAGGGATTTTTTCCCTTTTACATGTCCTGTAGAAATAGGGACTTTTAGTCCTTTAAACTGCAATTTTCCACTTTGTTGATGATTCACTTCACCAAAGACATCTCCAATTACCACCAGAACAACTCACAATTCTCTTCCAATTCATCTCTACTTTTTTTCAGATGCAGCGTCTTACTGTCATACTGTAGCTCCTTTAATTCTATGCAAAAATCACTCCTTTTCTGCTTTCAACCCCAAAATGCATATTCTTCACCTCTTCATGGCTTTCAAGATATCAGTTTTGATCTCTTTATTCTATATCAGCTTCCTAATAATTAGTTCACCATACTTTTCCCTGTGTCACTCTACACCATCTCCCAGATGATCTCCTCTGCTGCCCCTCTCACACCTACCCTTAAGGTTCTACTTTCTTATCTTTTCAAACATTTCTCCCTTTCCAAGGGGTATCCCATTCCTCTGTGTATTTTCAAACCAAACGACCCATTTTTACACCAGATCTAGCAAGTGAATAAAAATACACTTCAATACACCAAAGTTTGTTTCATTCTGGAGCAAGTGTAGAATAGAAACACCACTGGAGCCAACAGGAATTTGCAGCAGGAAAATGTCATGGACTGAGAGGCCTCCACAGGCTGCTGCTTTTCTAGAAACATTCTAATTTGAAATAGATCCCAAGTGCTAATGAGCTGGGTGCTGTCATCACTGGAGGACCAAGGGCTGGAAGTTATGATTCTTGTTCTACACCACTTTTGGCATTACTATAATGACTTATTTTACCCAAAGCAGGCACATGAAGTGACACTTCCACTAAGCAAGGAGCAGCTGAAGACCACCAACTCAACACTGCACATAGGGACAACTCTCCCCAAACCACATATCCCCACAGTTAAGAGATCTGCCAGCAAGAATTTCCTTAACTCTGAACCAAGCAGTGTTTCAGATGAAAACTGGTGAGCTGCACGCAGGGGCCACTCCCCTCACCTGGGCAAGCAATAACTTGCTGCCAGACCTACTGGCTGGAATGGTTTTGAGCCACAAAAGCTCATTTTTGGCTGCCGCACATGCACTGCACACCCCTGCCATAAGCATCCTGGCTGGATTCTGGCCTCTGCGCTGTACGAGAGCAGTGCCATGCCTGTGAGCCTTGCTGGGAAAACAATTGAACAGGAATTTACAGCTTTTTTGGTGATGACTCTTGCTGGAAGAGCTCTAGAGCTGGCTCGCTCATCGCTCTGTGGAAAATCTTGTCAATAGGCTTTTCTTTGAGACATCTCAGCTGCAGCTCAGGCTCCTGCTCAGAACATCCACCTAGTGATGCTGCAGGAGGCCTGAAAAATCAGATGCATTTCCTTGGAGAGCAGGTAAACCACTCAACTGCTGTTTTGCAGAGATAAGTGAAATTCCCTGTGCTTATGATCCTGGTGTATGAGTACACCCCGGGTGGGATAGAGCTGTGAGTTGTGTCTATTTCTGTGAATTTGTGCAGTGGCGGTGCCGAGTGCCTGCTCCCTTCACGCGAGTGATTCCCTGCACTCACACAAAAGTGGGAAGTGGCCAGGACCAATGGATTATTCACTTTGTGCCATCTGTAATGTCACAGAACATTCACACCAGGTGTTATTTCAGAACAGCTCACCCTGCAATGCTAAAACGACCCATTTCCCTTCACAGGTCAGACCTGAACATACCAGCTGCATCTGCCAAGATGATCTTCGCAGCTCCCTTCCAGCTGTTCTCCAAAACAGTGATAAACCACTTCTAACAGGGCTCTGCTCCACACTCACTAATGCTTTGTACCCTGGGAGCTCAGTGAAACTCTGCCTTATGATATCTGCCATTAATTCTTGCAGGGGGCTGCAACAGGACAGCCAAGAGCTTCATTGCTCTCTCCCCTCACTCAGTAACACTGAGATTTCCCAATCAACAGCATCTATTGCCTTCCCCACACCTACTCCCCTCTTTCCACATTTTGCAGCCACAGCACATCCATCCCTGCAGCTGGGCCAGCAACTTGGACAAACTCCCCTATGGAAAGGACTGAATGGAGTGGGGAGCCGGTTTTATTCCTCTTGCCATTTCAGCACAATTTAGTAGCTGGAAACGAGAAAGAGAAGGTGGTGGTACATGACAAAGCTTTCCACAGTCAGCATCCCTACAGCAGCATTTAAAGCAGCAGGAGTTATTTCAGCAAACAACAGATACACAATACTTCACTAAAGGTGACAAAAGGAGCCCCTTGAATAATACAGGGGTAGACAAGCTGAGGTTTCCTTGCATATTGCGATTTAGTGATGCTGCTGGAAGCTGAGTTAATCAATCTCTTGCTGCTGTTCTTTGCCCATCACTGGTTTTCCTTCAGTGGCTCCTTGCAGGTTGTCTATCCAAAGAATGCCAAGCAGGATCCTCTGGGCTGAAGCCTCCTGGTCCCCAGGCTTCACCCTGCAGTTGTTGCAGGTTGCATGTGGCCCCAGGCACAGCAAACCTGGAGTTTTTGTCAGTGCGTGGGGCCTTGTGCAAACCTCAGGGCTGGCACCTCATGAAAAGCCAGATGTGTGTGAAGAGCTCAGGCTCCTGCTGATGCTGCTTGGCTTCAGATACTGCTCAGCTGGCAGCTTCCAGGCCAACACCTTCCAAAGTGCAGAAAGGTTCCAGTTCCCAACCTGACTGGGAGAAACAGGAGCTTGGAGCACTTGCCAGCCAAAACACCTCGCAGTGGATCCACCCCCAGGTACAGCCCAGCATTCTTGGCTCTACTCCAACCATGCAGCATCTCACCCTCACATATGACCTCCAGCCTGCGGCCAGCTCTCCCACAGGGGGTTCAGTGCCTCAGGGCCAGGGTGTTTGATCTAAGGCGCAAAAGCATTCTGGGGAGGTCTGATTTTGAGCTTCCTGACCCCAAAGTTAAACCCTCTAGAATCTGTGAAAGAAACCAAGCATTCAGGGCTAGCTAACAGCTTCTCTGCTCGGCCGGGACACTTCTGATCAAGCAACCATCTTCAGCGCATCTACCAACAACTCATCACGGGAACAAACGCAGCAGAACAATCACAGCCATCCTCTGCCAAGGAGATGCCAACTTCTGCAATTGGCTTTAAATGTTTTCAGAATGCTCAGCAAGTTAAGGGGACTTTTTAGAGACCGTTTTTCCTTGATCAGTAAAAACAATCTATAGGGTTGGAACAAAAGATCTGTGGATCACAGCAACAACTGGTCTAAATTACTACCGGCTTAAACCTGCCTTGTGCACACTAAAAACCATCCCTGCAGAGGAATTCCTTCTGAGCCTCCCCTGCCAGGTGGCCTACCACATCCTGCACCAGGGAGGGCTGATCCCAGGCAAAAAAACCCCAGGAGCTGGAGTCCATGATCCTGATGGTTCCCTCCCAACCCCAGCATATTCTAGGATTCTATGAAAAGATACTTCCACATCCCAAGATCTGCTCTTGGATCTGAGGCTTTTTTGGAAAATAAAGGTAACAATGCTGACACAAGCAGAGAGAGCACAGCATCCAGGATCAGTGTATTTCCTGACCTCATCCCCAGAAATGGTTGATCCCCTTCTGAAAACCCTTTCCTAGAAAGAAACCAACCGTAGGCAGACACCTGGCCTGAAAATGTGCTGTTTGGTGGCATCATGTTAGGGGACATTCTCAGTAATAGAAGGATGTAAGCAATGCATCTGCTCCTTCCCTGTGCTTCTGACAGTGCCCCAGCCTTGGGAAAAGAAGGGTTCCCAGCAGTAGAAATGGTTTGAATGCCATTCGTCTCTGCTGAGCTGCGTTAACTCCCTACCACAGCCAGGAGTCTGCACACAAGATGTGTCTAAATAGGATCAAGACTAGGAGAAAAAAAGCTCAGCACAACCTGCAGTATTCTTGGTGTAAACCTGCTGCCCTCCTTGCTGAGGCTTTGCTGTAATGTTAGGCCAGTGACCACAGCTCATCTCTCCTCACACAAAATGAGGCTTCTGCAAATCACATTCCCACGGGAACCTGTTAAAAAAAAAATTTCCTTTTTCTATTTCATATATCTTACATTTTTTTTGTATTTTAACACCCTTCACAAGAAACTGGTTACAAAGATCTTTCATGAGCTGCATCCTGAGGAGTCACAACCACCTGCAAACCTGTGCTGATCTGGAAGGAAACTGGAAAGCAACTGGGTGCAGTAAATACATGGCAAAGAACACAAGAGGAGCAGAGGAAGGAGTTAGGAGTTCTGTTCCTTGCAGTGACATTGTTAGGAAGCTGAAACTTCAGGTGACACACTCACAGCTGGAGACTTCAAGGCCTTGTGAATAAACTGTTCACAGCATCCAGTGTGCAGCTGAACTGATTTAGCTTCAGAGAAGCCAAAACCTGCCATGCTGCAAACCCAACTTTGGGTAATTCTGAAAAACCCATCGTGAAAATCTGTCTGGTAAGTCCCTTCCTGGTCTTTGCAGGACACTAACAGGACAAGTTCTCACTCCCTGGAACATCTAACATTAAAGACTTTAAAATAAAGGGGAAAGATTTTCTCACCTCACCTCTACCCACCTGCTGGCAATTCCCATTCCCTCCAGCCAGTGGTTTTCCAACTCTTTCAGCCAGAAGGTTTAAGCTCCCCAGACAGATCTCCCAGCCCTGACACAGTGGATTCACAGGGCTGTTCAAAGGCTCTACAGCAAATTTGTCCTTTCCAGTCCAAGGCAATGAGAGAGAAATCAGTCCTTGCATGGCTCTACTGTTGCATGCTCATTTTCCCAGCAGGCTCTTACACTGCCCACCCTGAGAGGAATTCCATCATTTACCCACACTAATTTGTCAAATAATTACCCTTATTTACATACAAACTGGCATCCATTAATTCAACTATTTAACTGCTACAAGCCACCATGTACCTCTCAAAAAAAAGCCTTTTGGAAGAAATCCACCCACACGACCTTCTGCAGAGGTTTAGCAGACAGCCCTGGAGCCCTGGTGGGTGGGGATTCCATAAGGACAGACCTTTTGGAGACCTTGAAAGCCCATCCAAACCTCTGGGCCTAATGGTGAGGCCGAGGCATCACTGTATGTGGTACATGCAGATACATGAGCTTATATTAACAGTGAGAATATATTTTCTTTCTTTTTAACAAAACATCAGAGAAAAGTGTTTTATTGTTACTAAAAAAAAATAACCAAACAATGCTCTAGTGTTTTAGGCCATGGATTCTCTAGCTCAGATTCATGGCGTGGAACATGTTAACAGGGAAAATGTCTCACGGACATCTCCCTTCTGGCCACAACCAGGCACCTCCTCCCTTCCCCATGGTGATCAAATCTCATCCTCAGGCAAATACAGCAATTGTTTACATGTAAAAGTAAGATTAGGAAAGTACTAAAGTATTTAATGATTTTGTAGCCTTTCTTCCCTTTTTTTTTTTTTTTTTTTTTTTTTTTTTTTTGGGGGGGGGGGGGTTTTTTTTTTTTTTTTTTTTTTTTTTTTTTTTTTTTTTAAAGAAGTGATTTAGCAGCTGGAAAGAAAAAGACAGCATCATGTGAGCAGTCAGTGCTGCAGACAGCCCCAGCAAACGCTCCACAGGTTACTCACAGTCCATGGCCCACAGTTCACAAACCACATTTCAGGGCTTCCCCAGCTTTGCAGAGTCCTTGATGGCAGGTGCTTCTCACAGTGAGAGCCAGCAGGTCATCTTTGATGGCTGAAGAGACATGCGAGGACCTTCCCGTCCTCAGCAGCAGCTTGGTTTGGAGCAGCACCAGGGCCTGGGTCCCGCTGGGCACACAGGAAGGGGCTCCCATGGCTGTGGTTCTGCGCACACGGACCCAGGCGGGCAGCGCGTTGCTCCTGCACCTGTTCCCTGGCGCTGGGTTCCCTGTGTGGGGCTCTGGCTGTGCAGGCACAGTGGGCAGCAGGTGGCCACGGGTGCAGGCCTGTCGGATCTTGGCTCACGCAGCTGCGACCTCCGGAGCTTCCAGGGTCACAAGTCCCCGGATGACACCACTGATCCAAGTCACACGAGAGACACGCTGCCACATGGCTGGAGAAACCCAGCTGGGGTCGGGCACCGTCCACCCTCAGGTCACGTCCCAACCTCAGGAACCAACTGCACCCATGTGGCCCTGCAGCCACTGGCTGCTCCCTGGCCAGGTAGTTTCTCGGCACAACAGCAACCCCTTTTTCCCTTTTTTCTCTTTTTTTTTTAAACAACAATTGCTCTCACCCTTCATTTTTGGTAGTCACACATACAGGCACACACTATATGTACACAATTTGGGCCCAAGGACCTACAGCATGCCAAGGAAGCCAGCACTGCTCAGGATGGTGCACACATTCAGCAGCTGTCAAAGGAGAAGTCATTTTACTTGCTTTTAAACTTGCAATGTTTGTCTTTATTTTGTTCTTTATATTTTGAAAGTGAAAAGAAATAGTATTGAGTCAATTTCTTTTTTTCCTTTTTTTTTTTTTTTTTTTTAAATTTTTGTTCTATGTATTTACAAGCCTTAAAGTTGCTCTAAAGGTTCTCAAAGTATCACTAGTACTTTTTTCCCCAGGGTAGCACGGTTTTCAATGAGTTCTTTTCGGAGCACTCTGGTCCGCAGCGGTTTTCTCAAATGCATTTTCCTTCCGATCCAAGGTTATGTATGGTTTGATTATTATTTTCTTTTTAAATTTCTGAAGCAAGCTGAGAGGCAGGCAGAAAAATCTGATGACAATAAAAAAAAATTGGTCTTGTCCTCATCTAGCTCACCCCAACCCCCTTCAAAGTTTTGTCTGTTTATCATGCTTTGAAACAAAACTGAGGTGTGTATGAAGGGGAGGGAAATACATTTCTCTGCTTTTGTTCTATTATACAATTTGTTTACAGAAACTGCAAATTTAAAAATTACACTGGCATTTGCAGTCCTTAAAATAATAAATTAAAAGTTTTCAACTTGTTTTTGTTTTTGCTAAACAGATTTGTTTTGCTGTGTGTTTTCCTAAGTATGAGTCCTTGTTTAAAAAGAAAAGAAAAAGACTGAAACAGAAAACATTTTCTATAAATAATACATATATTTTGGTTTAGTGCTCCTGCCCTCAGGTTTGAAGTTTACTTTTGTGGGTTTTTTTTCAAGTACCTTTTTGCCTCCATGATCACCTCGGGGTTTATTGGGTTTTACCTCTCCCACTCCTGCGTGTGTGGGGCAAGGGGGGTCTGCGAGAGAGAATTGGCCTTGCTGCACTGTGATTGGCGAAGACGTGAAACTTTTTAAAAAAATACTTAAATTGTTTCTTTTTTGTTTGTTTGTTTTAAATCTGTATTTTAAGTTTTAATTATCCTCTGACTCCTCTTCAGCCTCCCGCAGCCACGTGAAGAACGCTGTGACAGATTTTAGCGCTACTCCTTTCCCGTTCTGCTCCGCTGGGTCCTTGCTGCTTTCCCACTTGTAGAAGGCATCCTCCGAAATGACCTCCTCGTCATACAGGCAATCAAAAAACATCCGCAACAAATCTGCAGTAATGGAATAACAGGAGGGAACATCTGTCAGCTGTGCCTGCGGACAGAGATGTCTGCAGATAAGGGGATTAACGTGACCTCTTGGCACAGGAGATGGAGAAACAAGGAAAACAAAGGGCTCTTACTCAGTTATTGCTTCCTGGCTGCTCACACTCAGGTGAGGGGGGAAACCGACCCCTCTGACACTGTCGGAAGAGAGGGAAAGCTGGGAAAGCAGCTGTGGGAATATGTTATCTAGAGATGGGCTGGCAAGCAGGACCCACAGCAGCCCACATCCTCTGGACCACACATCTGGATTCCCTCCAACGCTGGATTTTTGCAGCTCATCAGGAGAGGTAATACCCAACTAATGCCATAAAGGACACTACGGATGATCGTGTTGGATGTTTTGAGGCATTCTTGGATTTTGTGCTGCAGATTCCCTGGGAATCCCTGTTTCTTTGGCTACTCCCTTGCCTCTGTCCCACAAGAGTGTTCTGTAGCATCTCTGGGACAAAGTTTATCAGTTGACCAACTCATTTTATTCCCTCCAAGCCCACAGACATCTGTGGAGTAGTAATGCAATAACAACACCCATGCTCTCACATGCCCAGGTACTGCAAACTCAACAGATTATCTTTTAATGCTCTTTTTTTGCTCTCTTTTTATCAACAGAGGTGTGTCCCTCCTTCTGTGTGGCTGCTCACAGGAGCAACCAAAGGAAGAGCCAGCCTCTGGCCAAGCATTTGGGAACCGGAGCTGCTCTAAAAAGCTGGGATCTGGACAAGCTGAAGCAACTCACACCAGCTTCCCTCATCTGCTACCTACAAACATAAGGAAAAGTACAGCCTCTTCCAGTATCCCACAGAACCCCCCTTCCCTTATGTGGGCTCAAATCCCCAGCACAGAGGCAACACTTACTAGGAGGTTGATCAAGTTTTACTATTGATGCTTGTAGTGCATAAAGTGCTTGTAGTTCCTTCTCTGTGTCTGAGTCCAGGTACTTCAGTAAGATGGGCACTCTCTGTTTGATAACAGCAGTGTCCACTCGGAAGCTGGAGGAGTCCGCTGAGGGCAAGAGGAGAAAGCAGGGTCAGCTTGGCACATGGCAACAGGACAGGTCTTTGACTGACTTTATTTATGCAAACAGCAATCACTAACACAGATTACAGTGGAGAGAAAAGGAAAATGAGAAACAACAGGAAGTATTTTTGGTTAACAGCTATTTCTAGAAGTCTTGGTCCTTACAGTTCCCCACGTTCAACCGCTGCCTGCAGTGACCCCAGCTCTAACACATGCAGAAGCAGCACAACCTTACTTTGTAGTGCAAATCGTGTCTCCACAGGCAACTGCGTTTAGAAGGCTTTTAGAAAATTGTTTTTTTTTTCTAAAAATACCAGGGCAGAAACAGAATCCTAAGTTGCACATGATACAGGAAATAGTGAATATATGAAAAAATGCATTAGAAGTCCATCAGCCACAAGAATAAATTATTCATCAGCTTTCAAGTAAATCATGCAACCCAATTAAGTAATATTTTGAAAACAAAAAAAACCCCACCACAGTTAGAGGCAAGGTCAAAATTTAAACCAGAGGATGATTTTCCCGACACAATAGGGAACCCTTAAACACTGGAAATGAAGTCATGTGTCATGTCTCTGCTAACACTAGGTGGCACGAGCAAGGTTCTGTTCCCAGGGAAAGGAAGGAGCTGGGCTGTCCCTCCCCTCCCTCACACAGTGGAATTCAGCCCATTCTCTCCCCCAAATCACAGCTCAGAGAAGAACCAGACTCTTTACAAGCACCACTTTTTGCTGTGCCAGATGCCAACAGTAAAGTTAAAGGAAACCAAGTGAACTGAGCAGATGTTTCTGGCTGCAGTGCTTTACTCAACCCACCCCAAGGCTCAGAAGCACATGTGTCTGAATTGGGAGCCCTCCCTTTCCTGTATGTCCAGCTATACAGTAAGGCAATCCACATAAACCATCTTTCCAAAATTGGAACTTTGGACATAAAACTCTTCTTACAAGCCTGAATCCCAGACTGGCTTCTCCTGCAGCCCATGCTGGGGTGCCCACGCATCTTTGCTGACACAGGAGTGGACATGTTAATTGCCTTAATGATGATCTCATTTATTTCCACCTTCGTTAAAATAACTGAACAACCTGGCATTACCAGCACTGTCTGAAACCCCTGCTCACACAAAGTCACTGGGACACACCAGCGTCACCTCAGGAACACCATACCTGGCAAAGCACCTGACTGTCACATGGGGAAGGGACACCCTGCTCTCAGGCACAATCCCAAATTATGGAGAAACCTTAGTGTGTGATAAAACACAGCTAAAGGCAGGGAAATGTGATATAAACCTGAAAAATACCAAATAATTCTTTGCAGGTTTGGTTTGTGTGGTGTTTACACTGCAGGTTACTCACCTATAATAGCTGCTTTACAAACTGCTGTCATTAAAGCTCTAAGGAATGTCGGTGAACTCATCTGGGTTTCATCTAGATTAGCCTAGAATCAAGAGTAAATTGATTTAAAAATATGGAACTGCAGGAGCAGGACCGCGTCCAAGCTCCAGTGCTGAATCTCAGGCTCAGCTGCTGCAGCACAAACCCAGCTCACCCCTGCAACACTTGGCTTCTCCACTCACTCCTTGAAACTCCCTCAGGAATGTCAACAGGCAACACCAGTTCCCATGAGATCCCTGTGCCACTGAATGCCCCCCACAAGGAGCTGTTTGTCTGCAGAACCAAACCAGCCACGCTGGGCTCCTGCAACACCCTTACACAGTTTCAAAGAGTTTTAGGCTTTTCCAACAAACTTTATGGCGTGTTCCTTGGGTGGAGATTGTTTGCTTAGTACAAGAAATTCAGGGAATGGCTGTGGAACCTGTCCAAGGCTCCAAAGAGCCTGTGGGTGATCCCAGATTTTCAGTGCTGCTTTCATTCCACTCTCAACTCCTCTAACAGCAGTGGAAAAATGACATTTCTAACACATTGCTCTGCCATAGAAATAACTGAACTGACCAAGATTTAGTGTAAGCACAGATGTAAATGCATAGGTTGGGTATAATTTCAGACACTAAACATCTGAGTTAAATAAGGCAGCCAGAGACTGGGAGCAAAGACCAGGGGGTTGACCGGCCTTTCCCTCTTTTTTTTCTTTATTTTTATTTTCTCTTCCAGTGCCTGGCCCAGTGCACTGGGAAAAGGTGCTCTCATTGACCGCTGTGTTCTTACAGGGGAAAATTTGGAGAGGTCATGTTGGAGAAAAGTACTGAGAAGCTTGTCTTCCCTATTTTCTGAAGAAATGATGTAACAGTGTACATCTAAAATGTACTAAGTGGCAGAAGCAGGATATTCAGTGTCACAAAGTCTATAGTATTTAAAAGGTTACACAGTTAATATGGCTAAAAGTCTTCCTTTCTGAAGCTGACTCTTAAATACTGATTATATTTTCGATTTTAATTCTTTGGAAGTGTTGATTGCACAGACCAAATCCTCGCAGTCCCATACCCCGAGATGTTCAGACCAGAACATATATACAAAAGCAGTTTAAACAGTCTGCAGGGAGGGTGAAAATCTCTTTGTACCTCTACCCAATCAAAGATTTGTTCATCATTCGCCTTGTCCTCAACAATGAGTTTTTCCAGCTGCTTGTTCAGCTCTTCTGCAGAGAGTTCTTTCTCTGAAAGTGCTTCTGAGGAACTGGAACAGTCAGACTCCGTGAACTCCAACTTCTGCAACACCACATGTGATGATGAGTACTAGTGAAATGTACTTTCATAGGCTGAATTACACCAAACTGAATCAGGAAACTACACTGAATTCTGCTTCCTGGCACCTTCCAGCTGCTCAGTTATTGTTAGAACAATATAAACTTTCCCTGTTCCTAAGGTTAGGAAGCATTTTACAAACACATGGGGACTCCATTATCCAACAAAGACAATGAGGCACCTCAGCCAGCTCCAGCCCTGCACAGCTGAGCACAAAATCAAGTTTGTGTTGCCCAGCTGGAGCTACAGGGGCTGGAATGCAACAACCAGAGCTGGCATTGGCTCAAAGGAATTGCAGCCAATGCCCCAATTCCTTGAAAACTGTGACAGAAGAGCCACAGTCCCCTCAGCAAGGCCCAGTTCATGGTAACCATTTCATTTCCTGCAGCATTTCTGAAGTGCCAGAACAGGGCAGTGGATCACTCAAAGCTCCAAAGGGAAACAGCGACTTCCTGAGGAGCAGCACCAGCAAGAGATGAGGTGCCTCCATCAGTCCTGGCTCCCTCCTGAATCATAATCCAAGGCGGGATGAGTGAATAACTGCTACCATTAATTGTGGCACTTCTGCAGATTGTCTGTCCTTGCCCCAAAACTCATTTTTAAATGCTTTTTTCCCAGCTGGAGAAACAAGTCTCCTAGAGAAAGCCAGGTGTCTGGGAGCAGCGGGGACAGGCTCGTCCTCCCTGTGCTTCAAAAAGTAATGGTGAAATTATCTACCCCAACTTGGAGACACTTCACCTCATATTACAACTTGCACATAAGAAGGAGATGGAAGAGGATGAACAAACAAGATGATCAAGCAAATGATCTGAACTCACTTGTTCCATGAGAAAAGTATGTACATCCTCCCCTTCGGGCAAGTAGTCCTTCCAACTGAGGCCAGACTCCTTCCATAAGGCTCCCACTTTCTTATGGCTCTGAAACACAAGCAGTTTGTCCATTTAAGGAGCTGAGGGACACCCGGGGAACTCACAGGGGCCGGAATGGTGCAGCTGTGTCAGGAAGAATAAAGGACAGTTCAGCCACCCAACAAACACCCGGCAATGAGTGAGAACATCTGGAGACCCCGTGCAAGAGAAACCACATGTGCAATCTCCCTAGGTATGCACATCTTGTCAGGTGGGCAATGCCTCGTGACGGGGAATTGGCAAGGCAGAAGTGACATGGGGGGTTCGCAACGACCTCTGAGGTTACCCAGGAGCAGTGACACATGGAACAGGGCACTTTCCCATGGCCTGACACAGAGCTGGCACGGATGTCTCAGATCCCTCTCCTGACTTACTCTGTGATTCACACTCCCTTACCTTGACAGTAAGGCTCTGGCAAACTGTTCCTTTGAGAAAATTCCTCATTTACATGGCTATTTTCTGCACATGAGACCATGCCTCAAATTGAGGCACATGATCCCAAATTCTCTCTCATTTCCTAGAGTTTATGCAAACCTTGAGAGCAGTGCCTTGGAGTACAGATAGTTCCGCCTTTTGCAGCCTCTAATGTCACACTGACCTTTGAGCCTCCGGCCTCAGAAAGCACAGTTCTGACACACACAGTTCTGATAAGAATAAAAATGCTGAGCACAACCCGTTCTTTTCACCCAAATGTTTTGCCAAAGTTTCACCTTACAGCACCTGCTCACAGGAGATCACTGAACAGCCTAAGCCAAGCTGAGAAACTCAGTCTGATTTTAAGTTTACGAAGCAGATTACAATTTTCAGTTTACAATACAGGTTGTTAAGAGCCAACTCTGCATAGTTCCTGCTCTGATCCATGAAGATCTGCATTAGATGGCTGATGTTACACTGAAATAACCGAGTCCAAGTCTTGGCCTGAACAAGATCAGATCAGAAAGCTGTGGCAGAAATAGAGACCCAGGGCTGTGCTTCCACACCCAGTGCACAGCAGCTTTTCTTTCACAGAATAGTTTAAAAAAAAAACTGAATTTGTCCAAACAAGCACAAGACTAAAGTAAATACATAAAAAGTTACTCTTTGCACTGTTGGACTAAAATGCTCCTGCTTACTTGAATGCATGCTTAAAAAAGAAAAAAAAAAAAGGGCAAGTGAGGGATTTTACAGGGTTGGAAATAGACACTATCCAAAGTGCAGGATTTAGCTGGATTAAAAAAAAAAAAAAAA
>VXBB01004256.1:215136-251392 GCA_013399915.1 Illadopsis cleaveri | reverse complement strand
AAAAAAAAGAAAAAAAAGACAAAAATGGAGATGAGTTAAAGGGAAACCACCGAACTGGTTGGACACGCAGCTGTGAGGTGTGAAAGAGAGCTCTCGGAGTCATGGGGTGAGGAGGTGTCACTACCCCAGTGCTGGGTGAACCTCAAGAGTCGGCAGGTTTAGTTTGGATAAGCACACAGCGGTCTGAGGCCATCGGAAGCTTATCCGAACCCTGAGAACCTCTCCGGTCTGCAAGAACAGTTCTCTCGCAAGATTCCCGGCACTTGCTGCTTCTGGTCAGCCCAGAAATCCCTTGAGCATGTCCCTCTTGCAGTATTTCAGCACTCTTAGCTTCTGGGAGAAGCCAGGTGCAAAGGTACCTGCAAAAGGGAAAAGTGATGAGAAAACAAAAAGTTAACTCAACTTTTTGGAACCTCGTAAGGCTTGGTTGGAAACTGGGGGTGCGAGGCAGGTTTCCTAAATTATCTGGACTGGCTGGCCCATCCCTAAATGGCCTCATGTGGGAATAGTGTAGGTTTCATGCATGAACATGAGCGCTGCATCCACTCCTCCCTCCGGAGGACAGGAGCACCGAGGCACTCACCATTTGTTTGCATAGAAGGTGCAAGATTTCAGCAAGCAAGATGCTGGCTCTTCCCACAGGAAGCAAGGGTTTGCTAAATTCTCTAGAATGAAAGAAAAACAGGTGTTTTTCCTTTATAATTTGGAATGAAAATCCAGGGGTAGCAATCAAACTGAGGCAAGGAATCACCTTTAACTTCTGCCAGGAAGGAAGGATTTGATTAATCCAGCACTGCTGATAAAACATTTAGTGATGCAGTGACCTTGTCACAATAGGGCTAATTACAAAGACTTGAATTTTACATCAAAAAAATGTTACATTTAATGTCAAATCCACTCATTTTCGTGGGATGCTGCATTTGGGTAGATGGAAAAGACTGTTGTTTTCTTAATATACTGTAATAGAAATAGGAACTATTCAACTTGCTCACAGTTAATTCCCAAATATGAAGGGACAGACAGGAAGTGCAGGAACTCTGGTCCAGGAAATGGTTTCTGGTCTTGCAGACAAGGTTTTGTGCCCATTTAAGGCAGTGCCTAGGTGATAGACACACGGAATCTCATAGTTTGGGCAGGGACACCTTCCACTACCCCAGGTTGCTCCAAGCCCTCTCCAACCTGGCCTTGGACACATCCACGAATGAGGCAGCCACAGCTTCTCAAGGCAAACTGTGCCAGGGCCCCCCACCCTCACAGGGGGGAATTTATTTCAAATATCCCACCTAACCCAGCCCTCCTTCAGTTACTTCTCTGAGCCACGTAGCCCCTCTGTGATACCTCACTCTCTGCAAGTCTAATTCCCAGAGCATCTGTGCTCCCAAATGACTCCACTCTACAGCACTGGGATATTTTTAAGCTCAGCTGAAACAAACAGCAGACTTATGGATAAAACCCTTCTCCAAGTGTGTAAGCACCAAGCTCCCTTCCCAGCAGAGCTCTCAGACTGGTGTCAGCCCTCAAGGACGTGCAAGAAGTTTTCCAGCAGTCCTGTGGGGAGCTGAGCCTCCAGCACTGCTCATCCTTCACCTACTAATGGGAACCACACTGAGAAAACACTACAGGCACAGCTGGGAAAGCATCACTTACTGTGTAAGTTCTCTCATAGAGATTCCTCCTTCTTTTAACATGGGGGTCACCAACTCAGCCAGGTACAACCAGATATGGGGTATGTCTATGGCCATGTCATCTGCCATCTCCAGGGTCTCGGAAAAACTTTTGAAGGAGGAAAAAACATCAAGTATTAAATAAAATTTAATTGGAGACATTACCTTCAAAGAAATCTGCACCAAAAATGTTTTGTAACATAAAAGAGGAGTGCAGAGAGAGAGGAGAATCACAAAGGTAACAAAAAACCTATTGCCATTTTATGCTTTTGGTACTTCCAAACTGCCAAGACTGAATTCTCCATGCAGTAACATGGAGAATATGCAGAAAAGACACCACTTTGTAGATCCAACAGATACATCCAGGAAACCTCCATTTATAATAATTCTTATTATCCCAGTACCAAATCATTTGCTAAACAGTAACATCTATAAAACTAAAAAGCATTTTTGTCTGTATATATAAACCGTCAAGTAAATGAAACTTTCTTAAAAATATCCAAACATTTAGGGAAGCGCGTTAATGCTAACAGAACTCCAAATGTAAGGTAAGCAGTGAAATGTAAGTAAGAGCTCAATTCAGCAAAGGAGAGTTTCTATCTGCAGCAGGAACTACAGGACTGCTCCCCAGTGATATACTTTCCAGAATGGCTCAAAACTCTTCTTTCACATTAAAAGAATGTGAAGCAGGCGGCTTCACTTCCCATGCCTGGGAGATGGTAATTTTTCTGCTCTCCTGCCAGTTTCTATCATGATTCATTTCTCCCCAGAAACCTTGAAAACTCCTGTGTCCCATTTAGTGACTATAAATCCACATTTTCTCTCATGTTTCAAACCAGAAACCACCTCCTTTGCTTTGTTCTTTGCATCTTCTGCTGCTCCTCCAGCCTTTCTGCCAGAAATTGTTTTCCTGTTGTGCATCTCCCCAGATGTGGACTGGAACCAATGTTCATCCTGTGATCCCTCATTACACAGTAACTTCTTCTGTGTCAGTAAGTGAGGTGGTTTCTAGTGTTCTCCTCAGCTCTCACTGAACACCACTTGCCCTTTCCATCACCTTCAGGAGTTGTTTCACATTGTTTATGTCACATTCAGAGCACAGATCCCAATATTTCATCAAGATCCACTTATCCAAACTCCAGGAAACTTGAGAACAGCTTTAATCACAGTACATTTTGAGTATGTATCGCCTCAAGTGAGTCCCTCTGACCATCAGTGGTGCTGTGTGGACACAAATGCATTCCCTGTAGATACCGACTTCTTCAGCTGTTCCATACGGCTTTGAGCTCAGGTTGCCTAAACCTTTCCTGTGAGCTGGATGAAACTCAGGAACAGACACAGGTGCAAGGAGTTTCCTCTTGGAGTGGTCGGTGGTACCATAATGACAGGGATTCAGATTAAAGCCAGACAGAGCCAGCTCCTCAGAAAGTCAGTACCAAAGGGTTACTTCATCTGCTCCTTCACTGCTGCATTTGTGACTATCCCCGTTTTATCCCTCCTGCTCTGCACCCCAGCGAGGACTGAGTGTCCTCAGGGACCTCCATGGGAACAGGGATTGTTTCAGGACTGGACACCAGGCTGGGAACACAAAACTCAGGGAGTTGAAATGAGCTAGCAGCTGAAACTCAGGTCTCTCGAGGCAGGTCCAACTCATCTGCCGCATGTTCTCCTCTTCAGCCCCTCAAGGATTTGGCTGCTCCAGCTGAGGTGTCCTGAGAAATAGCATTGTGTGGGTGAAGCCTTTTTCCAAGTGGAAGAGTGGCTGAGGTGCTTTGGGTGCATGGGAGCTCAGTCTCCAGAGCTCCCAGGTACCAATGTTGTGTGAAGGATTCTGACTACCTCCTCTTCCAACTACATTCAGGGATTTGCAAAAGGCAAACAAGGAGAAATGCAGCACAGAACAGGGATCTGAACACACATTTAAACAGACACCTACAGATCTGCTTCAAAATAAAAGCTGATACAACTATGAACAAATTTACGTTCACTAAAGTATCTGAAACACTTTAAAATATATTGCAATAATAATATTCCTTATAAATACACTCAGATGATACGGTCCTTCCAAAAGAATGTATGGAGAGGGCAGGATACCAAAACAAGGTGGGAGATCATTTCTCTGCAGCACAGCATCCATTTGCAAGAAACACTGAGGAAAACAATCTGTGGACTCGCCATGCAGAATACCAACCCCTTGAAGAAATCCTGCTTGCTCAGCTTTCCCAACTGCACCAGCTGATGTAACAACTGGCCCATGTGATCCCTGGTGATCTGACTTCGCTCCAGTGTCGACTCTACGCCCACGCGCACAAACACAGGGAGCAGGTTCTGGGCACTTAGCTCCTCCACACACTGCATAGCCTCCTGTGGAACGACACAGATCAGTCACCCTCAACTGAAAAGCAGCAAAAATGTGGCACAAGAGTATTTCCTACCATAACATTGGGGATTTTTGGTGAAATGAGTATTTAGTGAGGCTGCCAGGCAAAGTGCTGAATTAGGCTGTGGAACCTCATCACATAATAACTAAAACAACAGTAATATCAATAATGGAATTTATACCACTCACATAACAATTTTTAAAATACACAATCACTTTCCAGGCTGCTAGGTGAAATGGCAGGAGTTGTATTCTGGATACCACCAAAACATCTATTAACTGCATCAAACATCAAGCCAAGTCAAAAAAAGGGTTTCAGGTCGGATTTGTTACTGATCTAACCTGGCACAAATGCCTGTGTTACAAACCCACAGCCCATCAAGAAGCAGAAAATAGCTGGGGAGCACTTGGAGGAAGATTTCCCCTTTCTAAAGCTCCCACTTTCTGACATAAGCATTTTGCAACCTGAACAAAGAAAACGCTGAGAGACTTTGAGAGCAGCTCTCAAAGTCCCACATCAAAAATCTCCACTGCCATCACAAGGACCTCCCAGTGACCTTCTGAGTCCAGCCCACAAATCTCAGTGGCCTTCCTGACCACAGGCACCTGCTCTGTGACTAGTTATGCCTTGAGTTACCCACACCTGGTAAGCCCCAGCTGTGTTTCCTCAGGCCCTGTATGGCGTTTTCCTGCAGGTCAGGAGCCCAGTGGTCCCAGCCTGCATGCTCAGGTTGGAGCTCTATCAGACAGATCTTGCTGCCCTGGGACACACAAGGAATCCTGCTGGCTGGCCCTGCTGTCACCAGGGTCACAGCTCAGCAGTTTGAGTTCATGGTCAGGTCACACTCTGAGGCCCAAACACCTGCAAAGGGCTGTTCCTCTGCTCTACACAGCAGGAACTCACTCATGGGTAGCTGCAGGAACATGAGTTTAAGCAGTTAGTCAGAGCTTTTCTGCATCTGAAGAGCACCAAGAATTCCCCACTACCACGTAATTCCTGATGCAAACAAGCTGCCACAATTCCATGGACTTTTAACCTGCCCTGCCCTGTCTAATGCAATTCAGGTCCATTTCCAGCCAGCCACAGAAACACATTGCTGTATTTGCATAAAGGGAACTGAAGCGGCCCCTTCATCGCAGGCATGCAGGGGGAGCCTGTAGAGTCTGTCATAAGCAGGAAAAAGAACAGAGACTCCTTGGCTCACCATCCCCTGGGTCACAGGCCAGCTCACTGGAAATCAGAGCAAGGTTTTTCCTCTCCAAACCAAGTACTTAATAATTTATCCCAATAACTAGATGTGAACTCTAAACAATCCATCGTGAGAATGTTCCTCTTTCTGATTATTAATTGGAAGTCCAATGAAATGGAAGCAGCAACTCTGCTTTTAGGGTGCCAAACCAGCAACTCCCGAGTGCTGCCATTTCAAACTTGGCAGGTTTTAAAATTTATTTTAGTGAAAGATCAAACAAAGCAACTTTGGAGCCAATGTAACACTTCTTGCAAACTCCCCGGATGAGCTAAAAAACCCATTTACAAGGGAAACAAAATTTCAACCTTTTAACTAGGAAGTGATGACAGCTGCTCAGTAATTTCCAATATTTATGCAAAATCCTCTGGAGTGATTTGTTCAATATTTAGTACTGCTTTATCTGCCTCCAGATCAGAACAGCACATCCTTTGATAACTAAATGAAGACCTCTGTTTGTTTTCCCACTAGCTTTTCTGCCTCCAGAATTGCTGGTATTATGGAGCTGCTCAGTGATTCATGACAGACACATATCAATGTATCTGGGCTTTTTTTCCTATTACCAGAAGGGCAGAAGACAAGCTTGGGAAACAACTGTCCTAAAAGTGCTCATGGAGCTGCTGCTGCTCCCTGGATTCTGTCTGGTCCCGCCACTTCTGCTGCCTCTGTGTGGGCTGGGCTCACAGAGACACATCCTGGAGAGAAATCACTGCAGCCCCTCAGAGCTTTCTGTTAAGTGTGGTTTTCATCTTGCTTACCTTAAAATCATTAATATGCAAGAACTCATCAATGATAGATTTGCATTTTCTCTCTGTTTCCTCTTCTGACAGTGAAGGCTTTTCTTGCACTGGAGCTGGGGGAGTTTCTGGCTTGGCTGGTGGAAATGCAACAACAAAAAATGTTTGGAAAAGGAAAATCAGCATTTTAGAGATGACATTCTGAGAACAGAAGTCACTAGGGCAGGTGTGTCCCCTGTCCCATCCTCAGGCACAGGGTAGTTCTTTGATGGGGCTTGGAGCAACCTGGGATAGGTGGGAGGTGTCCCTGCCCACAGCAGGGAGCTGGAACTGGATGAGGTTTAAGGTTCCTTCCAACTCAAACCATTCTCGGCTTCTGTGATTCTTTCCTGGCTACTTTTCCCCCATATGAGCTCCCAGTATTTCTGTGACTTGACCTTGCAGGATCACAGCTGGCAGTGGCACAGGTCAAACACCTTCAAACCTCTGCACCAACATTAAATAATTAAAAGGGAACTGTTGCAGCAAAGTTAAAATATGCTGACTGTGATGGGCAGCAGGCCAAGGCAATCTCCCAATCACATCCCAAAACCCTGATCCCCATAGATTGTCTACAACATCCCAAAGCTTCAGGATAAGCCTGTGCTGTGCTGTGGCAGTCGAGGTGTTTCCCTCATTGCAGCAGTTTCCAGATGTTTCCCAGGGAAGGAGCTAAATGCTGTCCTTACTATAAAGGTTCTGTCCACTGGGAACATCATCCTAAGTGTCCCCATTTTCCCACTAACAGATCCGCCCAGGCTGGCAGGAGGGAAAAGCAGAAGTTGCAGGACTGACAAGGTGACAGATGAGTCACCCTGGTGGGTGCCACCATCCTGCTGCACCAGGGGCCGGCTCGGAAGGAGGGCTGGCAAAAACATGGTGCTAAAAAGCTGCTGTGCACCATCTGTCCCAGACTCAAATCCCTGCCCTGGCCTGAGGAATGTTTGAAAAGGGCAGATGTGGCTTTACTGGGCACTGAAAAAGCATTCCTGAAGAACTGATACATATCTGGGGGACTTTGTGCCCAGAAGCCAGTGGAACAGTGACAGGATAAAAGAGGTGAGACAATGCCATGGGGTGATGTTGTGCTGGCACCTGCAGCCTTTCAACTCTGCTGGATCCTACAGAGGAGTGGTGAGAGGGATAAGGCCTAGGCCTGCCTGACTCAGCTGCGTCACTCAGCTCTGGGAAGTGCATCCCAGCTGCAGCAGCCTGACAGTGCCCTGCACAGACACCTGTCACTGCTCCTGACAGATTCTCCCTTGTGCCTTTCCACACATTCAGTAAGACTTCCTGAGCACAGAGGAGCTGTTACCAGATTCCTTAGCTTTGTTCCTCTCAGCCTCGGTGCTGTTCCTGTCCATCTCCATGCCCCCTGTCAGCTGCTTCACCGTCTCCAGCATCTCCCTGCGCTGTTCCTCCTGGGCCTGGTTGTCCAGTAGCAGCTCCTTGCTGCTGCTGCCCCGGAGGAAGGTGTTGGGCCGGGACAGGGAAGGTGGCAGAGGTTTGTCATTCTTCTCCCTGCCCGTGCTCCCGCGACTGCCCAACAAAAACACACACAGAGGTTAGAAAAGGCACTCGAGGGCTTCACTACAGGGAAAAACCACCCCCAAGCCCCACAGGATTGTGGACTCCGTTTCTTACAGCTGTACCTACAACCAAAATTAACTCAGTTCTACAGATGCACAAACACAAATACCCAGGGTGGACAGGCACAGCTAATGCTTCCTGGAAAACATGGAAAAGCAATGCTCTATAGCACCCATTTTATACATGGAATAATGAATTTTATAACACAAGGACTCTGTTTCACTTTGAAATGGTGTGAGAGCTTTAGATTAGATGTAACAAAGCAGCTCCTCCCTGTGAGGGAGGTGAGGCCCTGCCACAGGGTACCCAGAGAAGCTGTGGCTGCCCCTGGATCCCTGGCAGCATTCAAGACCAGGCTGGATAGGGCTTGGAGCAACCTGGGATAGTGGAAGGTGCTCCTGCCCGTGGCAGGGGGTGGGAATGGGTCATCTTTCAACTCTCTCCAACCAAAACATTCTGTGATTCCATGAGAGTTTATTTTTTATCCATTTATTGAAAAATACTTCCCAAACAGCAGGTGACAACGATCTGTCCTATTAATTATTGTGTTAATGAGTAAGATGGGCAAAACAATGCAAAAATGGAATAATTTCCAGATGAGCCCAAATTTTACTTGAAACAGGAGGGAAAACATTAGAGGCACAACCCAGGAAAGCACTTCAGCAGCTTGTGTGCACTGGAAGGAAGATCCAGTGACATTTTAAATGAACTGTACATTTATAAAACGTGTCTAAAGTTAATAAATTATTGAGATTTAATACTGAGGATAAATATTGAAGGTTTCATGCTCCAAGCTGGTGTGGTTGCAGCCCTGAAGGAATCTGAGTGAGAGAGAAGCTTTGCCGTTTTTTGTTGGATGCGAGAGCACGGGCAGGTCGCACCTGCTGGGAAGGGTCAGACATGGTTTTATGCTGCATTTCTGTCAGGTTTTAGGTGTGTTTTCCTGGATAAATAAACCTACTGACCTGGCTGAATTCACAGCCATTAAATCCAACCTATTCATTACTACATTTTATCTGAAGAGTTTTTAATCTGTTAAACGCAACTACCCTTGGCTGAAGGGTGAAGTGGAAACTAAAACATTCATCTAAATAGTTTTAAAAATTAATTTTACCTCTCTCTCCTATGATATTATAAAATATAGGTGTGTTCAAAGCTAACTCAGCGGGGGAAATGGACCCAGCCATTCTTGGAAAAGCAAGGAATTCTCTTCTTTCCAAGTGCTAGTGCCCAGAGCAGGGGGGACCAAGTGCAGCAGTGAAGAGCGATGGGGCAACACTCACCTTGTTAAGGCCCTGCGAGATTCTAGTTCTGAAGATGCAGATGAGGCAGATACTGGGGAGACTGGAGGCTGCAGGGCAGAAAATCTGTTCAGACTTGTGGCACTTGGTCGCAAGGAGTCTGGAGATTGTGGAGACAACACAGAGCAGAGTAACAAGGTCAGGAGCTGCTGATACTTCAGCATCACCGAGCAGTCCAGCTGGAGTGATGGCGACACAACTGCAGGGAAAAGGCTGGTCCTGCCCCACTTCAATCCTTCTTGTCAGGAAGTCACACACAGAAGAGAAGAGAGGAGGCTGAGGGGAGCCCTCATTAGGGGCTGCAGCTCCTCCTGAGGGGCAGCTCAGCTCTGTGACCAGGGACAGGACTGACGGACGGGCTGGACCTGTGCCAGGGGGGTTTAGGTTGGAGATCAGGTAAAGGTTCTTCCCCAGAGGGTGCTGGGCACTGCCCAGGCTCCCCAGTGAATGGGCATGGCCCTGAAGCTGCCAGAGCTCCAGGAGCCTTTGGACAGCACTGTCAGGGACGCCTAGGATGGGACTGTTGGAGTGCCTGTGCAGGGCCAGGAGTTGGACTCTGATCTGATTCCTGTGGGTCCGTTCCAGCTGAGGACATTCCATGGTTCTGTGAACCCCATTTGAACCTGCTCTTTGGCAGCAAAGCTGAGGGTGAGGGTCCATCCTGACTTACCCATCTCGCTTGCCTTGGCTCCACCACTGCTGCCCTTCCCCCAGCTGCCCAACTGGGCTTTAGGCACGAGCTGAATCTTCTCATCTATTGTGGGCTGTAAAACACACCAGGATGTACAATTACAAGGGCAAATCATACTGTTTAATAATAAATGGGAGATTTTTGGCAATAACCCCAGTCTTGTGAACACCAAAATACACTTAACATATTTTTGGAAGATCAAACTGTGGCCAAAGACAGTGGACACAAACGAAAAAGGGCATCACCAAGAGCCTCTTCCAAATGTCAGTGAGAGACATTCACAGTGAGCAGGAGCCTCTTTTTATCGGGAATTCTGAAGCTCAGAAAGGAGAAGAAGCTCAGTATATCCATATTTGAAAGATGCTCAGTTTGTCTGTGATGTGTAAACCAGTTTCACTGTCCATCAACTCTCCAGCCATGGCTTTGGGGGGATCTGCACAGCACCAAACAATCCAGAGGGCGAAGGATGACAACAGGTCACAGAATTCGGAGGGAAGAAGTGGTGTCTGGCAAGAAGAGAACATCGATTTTACAATGTTCAGTGGAGAATTCATTGACAAGGAGGTTGTGACCTCGCAGATCTTGGGGGAGCTCTTCTCTCCTTCCAAAGCAGCTGCTGTTGAACCAGCTCCATTTTTATGGAACAAAGGAGAAGGGCTTTTCCCAGGTGAGCCATAAGCCCAGGCAGGAGGAGGCCGAAGCTCTCCTGCTAATGAAGTTTTGGACACTGTTTTATGACTTTCATAAGGAACAAACTGGATCTGCAGAAGGGCTGCAGTCTGTCCAGGTCCTGCTTTACAGCTTTCCAAGAATCCAGACAGAGTGTAAAAATTCAGGGCGAGTGACATTAAGTGGGACAAGGGAATATTTAGGAGTCAATGATTTATGCAAAGGCTAGACTTTTCCTTGGCAAGAAAACCCAGAGCTGTTCTGAAGTCTGACAAAGGAGAAATCTCCAACTTGCCCATCCTGCAGCCTGGAAAAATCCACCAGTCTAATGGTGAAATAACAGGAAGATGCTCATGTGGAGGATGAACATGACAGTTTATCACACACTGGGGGATGCAACCATGCCATCGAGTTGAGAAACATCTAAAAGCAGACACAGCTCTTCCCATTCTACTGGGGCCTCCTACATCTGGAGTTCTGCTTTTTGTGACACATTAAAGTGGATGTGGACTCCCTGTTTTATTGAAGAGCAGCATCAGAATAGAGTCTCAAGAACCTGAGCAGCCAAGGATTTCCAGCAGGTGTTTGAGACCCCCAGGTGATGTGTTTGCGATCCATGGAACATGGGTGCTATGCTGCATCGCCATGTCATAAAATACTCTGGCTCACATTTTCATCACTGAATAAAACACAGATTTTCTCACTGTGAGAGCTTTTGGATTATTAAAAGGACACTGTGAACCTGAGAAAGAAAGTCTGCACACTCCTTTCCCTCAGGACAAAACTGTAACATCCAGAAGATAATGCAGCTTGATTTACACACAGTATTAACTCTGAGGATTTAAAATGTCCCAACCCCAAGTTTTGACCTGTACACACCATCCCGGTCCCTCTTGGACTAACAGATGTTTTATTGCTCTGAAGGAGGCTTGTGCTGGCACCTACCTTGGTGATTTTAAGGAACTTGGTGGGGTCCAACACTCTGCTGTTCTTTGTCCCCTGCACAGTGTTCCAGCCGCCTTCGTCAACCCGCGGGACACCTGAGGATGACAAACAGAGCCACCCTCAGCTCATCCCATTGCTCTGACTGGCAGGTTCCTGCTCAGAAATGTCCTTCACACTGACCTGACAAACTAGCCTGCCTGTCTGTGTTCTCACAGAACAGCCTGGACATAACAGCTCTCACTCCTTTCAAGGGCTGTTTTTCGAAGGGATGGTTCCTGGCTGGATTTCTCTGCATTCCTGTGGGTGCTGCATGTTCACGAGCTCATGGAAGGAGCAGGTGAGATGCCTTCCCTTACCAAAGCTTCACTCACCCCACAATTCCTGCAGTGCTTGGCTGGTCTGATATGGAGCCCCTCAGGCACTCCCAGGCTCCTCACCTTCTCCTGGTGTCACTTACAGGATAATTAAAGTCTATACCTATTTTCTTTACACTCTATTTTCAAAGCACTTTCATCTGCCAATCCTTAGTTTACTTTCTCCTTGCCCTGCTCTGTGTCCCAGTCTTCATTTTCCCAGTCACTCCAAATTCATCTTCAGATAGTGCCCTGTGGGCCTGGAGCAGTTTAAGGTGATGCCAAGACACTCTCTCTGCACAGAGTCAGCACCTCATGACTTTAACAACTAAAGACAACACAGTTACTCCTGAAATGAGATGTTTCTCTCTTGAAATGAGATTCTGCAGTGCATGAGAATGGATGGCAAATCTGACTCCTAAGTAGTAACTTGTTAGAACAGATTTCTGCAAGCTTGTCACAAAATCAAACATGGTTTGCATGAATGGAATGCATAAGCACTGCTGGCCTATGATTGGTTATTTTCACCCATGGGATTTGCTCCTGAAAATCCCCACAGCCAATCCATGGCAGGTCTGTTCGTTTTCCAGCCTCTGCCATATCAGGCCCCAATTCCCTTTGTTCATTCCTTCACTTGGAAAAAAAACCCACAGATTATTTTTCCTTTTATGTGGGATTCCCTCTAAGGCCACTGGATGTGAAATGAGTGAAATGACCAGCCAACTTGGCTTTTACTTTACCTGGTCTCCTCTTGTCTTTGGTCATGAGTTGTTGCACCTTCCTCTGTTCTTCCTGCTCTTCAATCTTGGCTTCTTTATGGATCTGCTCGATCGTTTTAGGGCCCTGGTCTGCTCTTCGTGACACCCAGTTGCACTGGGGAAGAAGCAAAAAACCCGAACATGCTCAGGGAAACTTCCAGGGCAGCATCAAACATGGGGAATTTGAACACTGGGAACGAGGCCTAATCCTCCCACTCTTGTCATGCCTTAGAAAGGCTGGAGAAAATTCTGTGGAGCTGGGACACAGTATGGACATAGTTATCCCAGCACCAGAGAGCAGAGCATTGCACTCAGGTACAGAGACTGCAGCAAAGACCTGACTGAATTTAGGACACGTTAACCCCCAGCCTGCACATTCCCAGCTTCTCTTTCAAAGTTCAGAGGAAAGAGAAGAGCTGCTGTCACTCTCTGTTTACGACTGATATGCTGTGGGAGCCTTTCCTCCAAGCTAGAGGGAAAAAATGAAACCTCGAAAATAAAAAAAGCAAGAAGTGACTGATTTTAAGTGGAAACAGTGCTTTGCACTCCAGGAATGGTGATGGCTGACACAGGAATCCTGCAGAGAGGAGCAGCTGTCACTCCAAAAACACTTTCCTCGCTCCATGTGTCTCTTCAGCCATGCAGTGCCCAGACCCTTCCAGCCCTGGAATGACCACACTGTCCCTTATCTTGCTGCAGCCTCATTTACAGGTCTTGGGGTAATTATCAACCTGCAGCCAAAATGGTGACTTCAGCCTCCACACAACCCAAACCAGCTCCCCTGGGGGAGAAATTACAGGTGCTGGGAAGGTTTGTTCCACCCATGGACACGTCTTCACCTGCACAGTGTGGGGACCTCCTGCACCGCATGTGTACCGACCACAGCACCAGGACAACACGGAGACATTTCCTGGCTTTCAACAGCCAGATTTCAGGGAGATGGGGAACAAACCTTCCCCTAACATCCCACTTGAGCCATGAATCCCTCCTCTTGCATGAGAGCTTATCCAGCCTGGATATGGAAGGGAACATGACAGACTGGCATGAGAGCTGGGCGTGTTCACATGCAGGAGAGAAGGCCCCAAGGAGATCTTAGAGCCCCTTCTGGGGCCTAAAGGGGCTCCAAGAGAGCTGGAGAGGGACTGGGGACAAAGGGGGAATGGCTTCCCATTGCCAGAGGGCAGGGTCAGATGGGTTATTGGGAAGAAACTCTTCCCTGTGAGGCTGAGGAGGCCCTGACTGCCCACAGAAGCTGTGTCTGCCTCTGGATCCCTGGAAGTGTCCAAGGCCAGGCTGGATGGGGCTTGGAGCAGCCTGGGATAGTGGAAGGTGTCCCTGTCCATGGCAGAGGTGGAATGAGATGATCCTTAAGGTTCCTTCCAATCCAGACTAGTCTGGGCTTCTATGATTTCATGCTTTTACTCACTGGAGCTAGGACCTACCAGTCTTAGGTCTATTACATCCTGAAGCATGAACCGAATCCTTGAGGAGGTTTTCCTCTCTTTCACAATCTTCTCCATCTGATTAAAATACTGGTCCATGCGGGGCTAGACAAGAAAAACACAATCAGAATGTTGTGGAGAAAAATGAAAACACTCCCTCGAGGGGCACCCAGTGGGTCCTGCATTCCGGGATTTCTGTGCCAGAAACATCGGGGACACAGGGCTGCTCCCTGAAGTCTGGGTCTTGTACACTCCTCCAGGATGGATTTGAGGGTGCACAGGGCAGCACATGCAGGAGGTAAGGCACAACTGTGCAGGTACACACCTTCTCTGGGTTTTTGATTATACAAACCATCTACACCCTCTGCACGTACATAATAAACATTACATTGAATAAAAATATATCTCAATCTGAGCTTCCCCTCCTCAAATCAGCTGTGTGCTCACCTCAGCCTAAGAAAAACTGGCTCAGGAAACAAAACGGGTACAAAACCAGCCTAAGACACATCATTCCATGGTTCATCCCCCAAGATGAGCTAGGCCAGACTGAGCAGCAGCTCTGTCTCTCTCTGCAAGAACAGTTTAACTGGCTCAGCTGTGGGAAAAAAACCCCACAAACTCCTTCTCATCCAGAAAATTGTGACGTGGTGGAATCCCAATAGGTTCACACCAAGCCATGAATCGGGATCAGCAGAGAAGCTCCTGTTAGGTCCAAATTTGGCTCACCAAGCTCTAAAAAGCCTTTTTTTCAAAATAGGGCCTCTGGTTGTTTCAAACAAGAGTTTCAGAGCAGTTTTCTACTGCATTTCCCACTCTTCACTAAAAACCAGCTAAACCCTTGTCCTTGTGGTTAAACAAACAACAATAATATCCATTAAAATTTGTGTCTGGCCTTGCCTTGGAAAGTTCCAGCCCTGGGTGCAAATGTTTTCAAAGTTAGGGATGATGGGGAAATATTTCCAATGGACTTTGTTCGGAAGTTTTAATTAAACTATGACTAACAGTTCAGCTTCAATAAAAACACGTAAGAAAATGTCTACTCCATTAAGAAGGATTCTCTCAGTCTTGACAGAAATAACCAATCCCAAAGACAGGACAGAGGCATCTGGAATCGCTCCCTCGCTCCATGCTCCACCATGCCTCAGCTCAAGAGTGCAGAACCAGCAGAGCACCAAAATGTTGGCTTGTACAGTGCTCAAAAAGACCAGAACAGCACCCACACCTCGTCCAGCCTGACCTCAGCTTGGAAGGCAGACCCGGTTTTCTTCCCAAAGCACATGAAGAAACTGAATCCCGTGCTGGTGCCGCACCTGGTGCTGCATTCACAGCATGAGGTATTTAGCCTGGGACTGCTGATAAACCATGTTATTGTGGTCAATGCTCACAGAACAGTCTGGGAAATTCCTTCCCCTTAAGGCTCAGGATTGATCCTCTGCGATCCCTGAGATCCAGTGAGTGGAAAGGGAACTCCCTGCCCAGGGCAGCTGAACACAATTAGCTTTGTTTGATTCAAGAGGTGAGTCCCAGTGATTCCTGGCAAAACTCTCAAGTTTTTCATCCCAAGCCTGGTTTTTGTGAAGGAGTAGCAAACTGTCTGCGCCAAGAGAAGCTCCTGGAGTGTGCAACACTCTGTGCTACAGATACATTTGCTGGAAAATGGGGAAGAGGATGCAGGAGCGCTGCAGTTGCAGAACAGCTGCCACATCCCAGCACAACTGGAGACAAGGATGAGACTAAACATAGGCATCCTCTAGGCTCAGGTGGGCTTTGGACCAGTTAATGAAGATGTTTTAGATTTAACCTGAACAATACATTTCATGGTGGCTTTTGTAGGTAACACAAACCTTCAACTGGAAATATTCATGTTTTGGGAACTGCAAAGGAAGAGGGACATTCAACTTGGAAAAAGTGAACGTTGTGCATTTCTGGGCATTTCTGGATAACATCTTTGGAAATAACAACTGGAGAACACTGTTGAAAATGATACAGAATCTATTACATAGCTGGGAGTGAGGCCAGGTCATGATGAAACATCCACAAAGGAGTGGATGATTTCCTCATGCCATATGGAAATTCCTGAAGAAAAAACAAATCTTCAAATAAAAACACTCCACACCCATTTTTCCAGCACTGCCCAGAGAATGTCATCCCTCACTACCATTCCTGCCCCACCTTTGCCTTCTCAAAGTCCAGGTCCTTGCCAATGGTCGTGAGCAGGCGGCAAAGGCACTCAAGGGACTCCTCGTCGTGGTTTTTCAGTAGCTTCACCACACAGTCGTGCATGATGGCCTCCGTCAGCATCTTCAGCTTGAAAAGCTCACCGATGAATTTTATATTCCCGATGGATCTCCGCCGGGCTTTGTCCTTGGCCTCTTCCAGCTCGTCATGGAGCCGTGTTTTCTCCTCTGGCTGTAAAATGGGAAAAAAACTCTGCAAAACCACATTCCCAGTGCACAGAACTCTTTGAAAGATCTAGTTTTATGCTCACAGACACTGTCCACTCTTTTTCTCCAAAAGCCCAGAAAGATGCTGCGATAAACCCACTGTCAAGGCAAATATTTTTTATTATCCTCAGGCACAGTGACAGAATGAAAGTCTCAACTCCAAAATCCCCCCCAAATCAACTGCTGTCTCAAAAGGAAATAATTTTCTGAGGGAGCTCTGAGAACTTATGGAGAAAAACACCACTTACAGTGGTGGCAGCTTCGAGTTCTTTCTGCTTCTTTTCAAAGACATCATCGTCAGCCTTGTCCTTTTCAAATTCCTTCTGGCAGCGATTTAACAGCAACTTACGGAAATTTACTGTGCTCCCAGGTTTGTCTGCCATGGGCACTTTCAGCTGGAGTGAGAAGGAAGAAAAACATCAGCAGAAATAGGGATAAACCTCACAGAAGGGGTCATCCGTAACAATTTATTTTGCTCTTCATGTTGAGCTGCACGGCTCCACAAGGCTGTGAAAGTAAAGCTTCACATCAGGATTTCCAGTGGAGTTTTACACTGCAGAAGTAAAGTCACACTCCAAACCTGGCTGACACCAACTCCGCCCGGGCATGAATTACATTTCCATCCATAGGATCCCATAAAAACACCCTCTGCTTAAAAACACACCTGTTCTGTGCTGAAGGCTTAAGCCATATTCCTTCACTGCAAGTCGTGAAGGACCTGGAGAAAAAGGGTGCCCTTTTGTCCCACATTTACCATCTGAGAATGATCTGTGCAAAGCCTGGCTCATCTTGAGCTCCCTTGGAACTGACAGACACAGAAAGGTGGTAACGCCCGGGCACAGGGTGCCCACAGCAGCCATGGTTGCCCCACCCCAGAAGCATCCAAGGCCAGGTTAGATGAGGCCTGGAGCAACCTGGGATAGCGGAAGTTGTCCCTATCCATGGCAGGGGGTGGAATGAGAAGAGCTTTAAGTTCCCTTTCCCACCTATACTATTCCATGCTTCTGTGATTCCATTAACTTCCCCAATACGACACATCTTGAGATCAGGTGGAGCAAGGAGTCTTCAACTCCCCACAACTGCTCCAAGCAAATCCCTCTGCCTTGGGCACTGCCAACAAAACAATACTCCACATTAATTATTCTTACTTACACTTAGAAACGAACATTTAACTCTGCTCTCTGCAGTTTCTGTCACTGCCCATCAGCCCATGCTGAACCCTGCCCAGAAGAGTTCCCGTGCCGCGGGCGGCTCTTACCGTCACCAGGCACCGACACATGTTGGCGTATGCCACGGAGAAGCTGGGCTCGTCGATGGCCTTCTCAAAGACCAGGTCGATGACTCCCTTCAGCCTCTCCTCTGTGTCCACCGTCAGGTCTGTCACCTGCTTCATGAGCTGGTTGAACATCTGGGGTGTGAGCTTGTTCAAGATGCTTCGTACCTTGCGGAACAGCTCCTGAATGACAGAAACACTGCAAGTTCAGGCACAAGTGGTGCAGGTGGATTTCAGGAATGAGCCAGGATGCTTCCCACAGGGGAATGGAGACATCCTGTAGGAATGTCTGGGAAGCTGAGTGACACACCACACGCTTCTGCACAGCCAGTTCTCACTCAGCTAGCAAAAGTCCAAGACTACAGGGCAGGAGCTGTGGAAACACCCAAGTCCTTTTGTCAAGTGCAACAGAGGCACAAAGCCCTTCCTGTCAGAAATACTCTTCTTTATATCAGTTTAATCCATGAGATATAAATTAACAGGGAGTGGCCTCTGTTTCCTTCAGCCAGAGGTAATCAAGCTCTCCTATAATTCACTTAAAGGCACTGTATTTTTTCCTATCCAGGATGACAATGAGGTCAGCAATGCCACCATTAGCTCCCAGAACAGAATTCCAATGTCCTTCAAGACCATCCCAACTTATCCTACAAATTACAAGCTTGACCACCAGACAAACATCTCCTCCCAGAGCGAGTGCCCCACAGAGGGGAGGAGGGGGAGAAGAACAGAGGGAGCTTCAGACGGCACCGTTGGGCTGGGCAGGACCAACTGAGGGATTTTACAAAGGAACCTCAGTCTTGCTGAGGATTCAGGGCAGAAATGTGGTCTAAAAGGAGATGAAAACCAAATTCTATGCTGCGAATGTAGAGCTCTTTGCTTTAGAATGGAGACAGAAATATTCCAGTAGAACAGCAGTAGGAAAGTAATTCTGGAAGAGAGACAGGAGGTTGTTAAGTGTCTCTGCTTAATATACAGGACTGGCATTTAAATGCCAGGTCAAGAATAAACATACAAGAAATACCATCAAGGTAGGGGAAAGCTGGGATTCCAACCAGAATTCATTACCCCTTTTCACTGTCTGATACAAGAGGGAAGGCACATTACCACTACCTGGTGCAGCTGCTACACCTTCAGATCTGCTTACACTCTCACCTGAGTTTTGACATTTTCTGGGTCCTCTGTTTGGTTTTCCCTCTTCAGGCTTGGCTTCCAGGCATTCTCTGCCTTCTTCAGGTGCACATCCTCCTTCACACACACAGTGATGATCTTCCTGGGCTCCCTCCTTTGGCCTGGCTGAGTTCTCCTCGGTCCAACATTCAACAACTAGGACAAAAACATTCCTTGTTATATCCCGCTTTAAGCTCATGCTGAATAACACACTCCAGGGAAAACGCCAATACCCGCTGACAGCACCACTGACCACCAGCACTCCTGCTGGGATATGAGGAGTCCCTGACCCAGTACTGCTCCGGGCTGGTCACAGGGAATGTGAAGGCATCAGACACATTTCTCTGGGCAGCTTTTCCCAACAGAGAGATAGGATGACTCTGCCTACACAACCTGGTGGCGCTCCGGGTGCTGCTACAGGGGGGCAGAACTGACTCCGACTGGCCAGAAGTGCCTCTTGGGAGTCAGAAACTCCATAACTGAGACATCACAGCAAGGTGTGGAAGAATTCAGCCCTTACAGGTGTACTTCAAACATGCCATCCCAAGCACTTAGACAATGATAAATTAGCAGCTCTGCCAGAAATGTTAAGTTTTACTGGAGATTGCTTCCAACAAAGCCATTTTGAGACGGGAATTACGTAAAACACAGTGAAGGACTATCCCTGCAGATCCTGCACTCTAAAAATATGGATCCTAACAGATAAGGGACAAACTCTGGTTAGTTTCACAGAAGAAAGGGAATCGGGTGCTTTGGAACTGCTTAAGCACCTCTGCAATCCTGTGTTATTGTGATGTTTCTCCCGAACAGGCATAGTCAGGGAGCTTTTCACCAGATGTACAAGTGGGAGGGCACAAGACACCCCCAAACCTCCTTTTCATCATCTAGGGGCTTCTGATTAAGAACTGTTAATCAGGTGCTGTTGGGAGGTTGCTCTTCCCCCACACTCTTTCACATTTCTGGACTCATTTATCACAAATGGCCAACCTCAAATTAACACAGCAAAACTCCATTATCAAACCCGGCACTTCCCACAGCAGTAATTAACCTGCTCAGCAGCCACTCATGGAAGATGCGCCATTTCAGACTGCTTTGTTCAACAAAGGGATTCAACAAGCATCAAAAAGGCCAAACCACTGCAGTTACTTGAAGAGCTTCAATGAATAGGAGGAAAGGGCTCTTGGGTAGTGCCTCTTATGTCATATATCAGCCACAAACCTGGGTTTGTGCTTACCGAAAGGTAAAATTCTTCTTAAAGGCAGAGGGAGTTGAACCACTTGCCTTTGACAAGGTAAATGCGTGCAAATGAACAGGATCACCAGCAGTGCTGGAGCTCTTGTTTGGGCTTCATTATGGGATAACAGCAACAGAGGAAGATGTTGTCAGAAGACAATGACCACATGCCATGATCTGCTCCATGGGCCCAGTGATGCCTGGGAGAGGGCTTCAACGGGCAGGGTGTCACTGGGCTCCCCTCAACCTACGAAGACCCCTGTTCACATCCCCTGCCACAAACAGAAATAGCCCAGCAGATTATTCAAACTGCATGGGGCACAAGCCCCATGAATGCTGTAATCCACAGAATCATTTATCTTGGAAAAGATCTCCAAGATCATCAAGTCTGACCACTTTTAGAGTAATTGCACCAGCTGATCACTCCTGAGGAAACAAGAGTAGAACAGGGAATCTTCAGGATGTTTTTGTGCGTCAGACACCTTCCTAAAGCAGACACTGATCTCTCCCTACATCCCCTCTCTGTTCTCACCCTGAGCCCTGACTGACACCAGTCTGGGACAGCAAGGCCTGACAGCAGCCCTGCCTTCACATATCACCTCTGGTGTTACACAGTTCTGCTGCCCAGGCTCTGACCACGCTGCAGATGTGGAGAGAAGAGACTTCCCTCCAACTGAAAAACCAGACAGTGATGTAACAGAAAACTGACTGGCCACAGCCACAGCTCAGGTGTGCCTGAGCTCACCACATACCTCCTGCCTGTGGACAGCTTTGTAATCGGAGCCAGGCTGGAGTGTGCCCTGAAAACCTAAACCTTTGAGCTCATTCCCCCCAGAACAGGGGCAAAGCCAAGGAGAGGTGACCTGCAGCCACCCCATCTCCTGCACAGAGGCAGCTCTGGTCTGAAGGACCTCCCAAACATGCCAGGCTGTAACACATGGGGACGCAGTCACAGAGACTGGCCCTTTGGGCATGGAACTTCCTTGGGCACGGGTCCATGCAAATGTTCTTTTGTAGCAAACACCCACCCCTGAAGGAGGTGACTCCCTTGGAAAACTCAGGGATGCACGGAGCACCAGCATGTCATATGTCACCTCCTCATATCTAGCTGCCTTTGAGCCCAGACCTTTCAGACATCAACACAACAAAGACTTTCTTTGAGACTGTACGTTTTTAATATCTGCAAATAAACTCAGTTCAAACTGTGTGATTAGGTTTTCAATCAGTGAACAGAAGCCTCCTTTGAAGACGTAATAAAATAATAGATGGATCTAACTTTTAACAGAAATGGTCTAGGAGTCTGGAGTTTTTGGCTCCAGATTCATACAGCAAGTTAAAGAGGTGCCTGAGCTCAGGCCTGACTTCCTGTAAATAATGATGGGTCTTGGGGCATGGGGAAATTACTAGGTGTTCCTGCACTTATCTGAATGACCTCTCTTCCAGAGGAAGATGTGGGAAAGGAAAGCAGAAAGACACAGGTACAAAACTCCTGCAGAGAAGCCAAAGACTCACAGCAGCATAGACTGACGTGGTGCTCCCACTCAGGCCGCAAATCATGGAAATACTCTAGAAACCATCCAAGGAATTAAGGAAGTGCTTCTCCCTCTATAAGAGGCTTCGAATGCAGACAGTGAAATTGATC
This sequence comes from Illadopsis cleaveri, assembly GCA_013399915.1. Classification (NCBI taxonomy): domain Eukaryota; kingdom Metazoa; phylum Chordata; class Aves; order Passeriformes; family Timaliidae; genus Illadopsis; species Illadopsis cleaveri. The sequence continues at coordinate 229,817 of VXBB01004256.1, read as the reverse complement.
TTCCATGGTGGGAGAGGTTGTGTCTTCCAGGAACAAGAACTGAGGTGATTTCAGCACCTCTCGGGAAGGACAAAGCAAACACATCCTCTGCAGGGATAGATCCGTCACCTCCAGCCCACCATCTCTGACTTTCCATCTCCTCACCTGCCATGCTCACCTAACCCTGCCTACACCGAAGAGTCTCCCCAGCTGCATTCTGCTGCTGTGCAACTCCACCCCAGTGCCATTTGACACAACATTGGTTAGTGCCAGAAACAGTCATAAAACACGTTCAAGCAAAAAGAGAGAAACAAAGACAAAAGCCAAGGAAGCGAAACAAAAGACTCTCAATGTGCCAGAAGCAGTTAGTGCTGAGCTCTAACATTATTTGGGGCAAGGAAGAGGCAGTGGTTTGATGGTTCATGGCATGGCCTGTGAAAAGGTGGGATGGCTGGGAACAGGCAGCGCACACACAGGGGTTGCCATGCGTCACGAGAGGGGAACGTCTGGCATTGCTGGGGCTCAGAACCCTCTGATCCTACAACCGCTGGTGTCGAGGATAGGCTGGTTAAACCAGGTCACCTTCCAGCCCTCCTCCAGAACAAGGCAAGCAGAGGCTCTGCTCTGCAAAGGCGCAAATGTAAGATGTATGTTATGTGCTGAATGCTCCAAATGAACGGGGTAAGAGGGACTTACCTTTTCTCCCCCTTTCCACAGGTCTGCAAAGTGCAGACCCTCGCGGATCCCGCTCAGGCCAACGTCCCAGCATGCCCTCAGCTGGTGATGTCCCACCCACCACTGAAGACTGCCTAGAGGGGTACAATGCAAGTCTTGTTTCGGTTTTTTTTAAACAAGGTTGCACCTTTTTGTAAAGTTTGCTGCCAGTTATTCTTTATCAACAGTGGATGTTGGGAAAAAAGGCAACTCTACAAAAAGGTGCAAAGTCTGGGGGGAGAGGGGGGGATTTGGCTTACCCCTATCGGCAGGTTCCTCAATGGTGGGTGATGCGAGACCAAGAGAGGGCATGCTGGGGGCCCGCACCGAGCCAGGGAGGGCAATCCAGGGGTGCTCTGCACTTTGCAGGCCTGCGGAGAGACAAAGAGCAACAGCCATGTTACCCAGATGCCGCAGGGCTCGGGACACTCAGGACATGACAGGAGAGGAGGCGCCACAGCACAACCTGCATGTCCCGAATGCGGGAAGCACTGGTGACCAAGTGGTACTCCAAGAGAAACTGTGGCACTGAGGCAACTCCAAGACACAGATGTGCACTCTGTAACTGAGGCACCAGCCATGAGGCTGCTCCCAAACCAGAAATATTACACTGACCCAAAATCACTGGGTCTGATTCCTGGAAACCTGCACACTTCGAAGTTGAGGTGATTCAGGGAACTCTTCTGGAACCAGCAGGTTTGAAAGCTCCACAATGGCTGTGTCGTTAGACACATCCAGATGGACACAGTAAAAGCACCTCAATAGCTGAAAATCAGTGATTGCCCCCCAGTGTCCTCCTCTGGATGGGGTTGCACGTGCTGGGGATGGGGTTGCACGTGCTGGGGGCACCTGTGCCCCAGGAAAAGACATGGCAGAAGCACGAGTGAAGAACTCACAGAGGGATTTCAGAGCGTGGGCAAAGCCAGACACAGGGAGAAGAAAGGAAAGTGAAAGAAAAGCAGCAGAAAAGGTGGGAAAACAAGGAATGAAGTGACCAAAACAACACATGGAAGCACAGAGAAAGCAGGAACACATAGGTGCTGGCTATATTTTGTTTGTTAGTAAAATTGCTTTGCTCTGTCAGTGTGCTTTGCAGCACAGCCCCCCAGGCTGACGCACCGACGACGGGTTTGTTGTATGACAAATGTGTGACCACACATGTGACTGCCGGGTCCTGGTGTGGAAACACTTCCACCCTCTCACACAGGGAAACAGGAAGGAGATCAAACCCTTCCCAAACAACACCTACCCGTGACAAACATCCACAACTGTTTCCAATTTCCCTACATTTTATCAGCCAAGTAAACATCACCCCTGCATTCATCGTGACAAAACAAGAACCACTGGCGCATTGGAAGAAGCCCAAAAACCTGAGGAGGTACTTCATAAGGCCAGTTTTTAAATAAGCAAGTTGGGGTAAACTCACACTTCCAGACACGTTTCTTCCCCCGGGGGCTTGCCTCCCAAAATCAGCAAAGGCTGGCGTGAAGTCGGGGCCTCGTGGCAGGATCCGAGGGTCCAGAGTCCTCAGCGGCAATTTCGGCTGATTGACCTGTGCCATGAGCAGAGCACACAAGCGGGCTGCTCAGGGGTGCTGAGCTACCAGAGGTCATGCAATCTACAGACAACATCTGCTAAACCATAACAGTCATACTAACATCCAAATTAAAGCTTTTAATAAACTGCTTAAGTTTTAGGCATCCACACTTACGCTAAAAATAAGCATTTAATTTAAAATACATCTTCAGGAGACTATTGAGAAAACAGGTAGAATTCAAAAACATTACAAGGCCGACAGGAATTATGGAGGATAAAATCATGGTAACATAGGTCTGTCTTGGTTCAGGAGCATGAAACTGCCACCTTCCCTCAAAGCAAAGGCTTTTGTGCCAACATGAGAGATGGGCAGCTAAGCACAGGAAGCTCAAACACAGAACAGTGAGAAATAATCATGGGAAAGTAGAAGGTAGATGAAATAATTTTGGGAATAAAGCTGTGTTTTACGATTTGCCTAGGTATGAAATTCAGGGCGGAAATGTTTCTGCACACAAAGATCACCCACATCTCTGAGTCTCAAGAGTGAATCTGTTGTTCTTCCATCAAAGCCAAGGAACTCCTCAGTTCTCCGTGAGAGCAGAACGAGGCCTTGGTGTCAGCACTGAGAAATCCCAAGCGTTTCACTAAGCCCAGACCTCCAGCAGAGACAATCAGCTCTGAGATGAGGCTGGAGAGAAATCCCGAAACTGCCCAAGAATGGAGTTCTTAAAGATCTTTTATTAGATCAGCTTATAAATAGTGAAGAAACTGCTTCAGATCAACAAACAGTTTGCCCAAAAGCTTCTCTCTGCTTTTTAACTGATCTTAAAGATCAATTAATTGATCTAATAAAAGCCACTGCCTCTCCATCCAGCCTTGCTTGGATCCACAGCTCTTCATGGCTGGGTCATTTTAAATTTTAATAACACCTGGTATAACTTAATCTAGATAAAGAGCATCAAAAATACTTCAGTTTTTAATCATCTGTGCATATTCATGAGGCACCAATACCTCTATTTGTAGAATTCTGTGATGAGACCAACTCTTCCCACTTACCCAAAACCCGTCATGGAAATGGTTCAGGAATGAGGCTTTAGGGATCTTTATTTATACCAAATCCCTACACGTACCTGTTTTATGGGCTCTCCTCTCACCTTATCGAGCACCACGTCGCTGATGGGAGGCAGCCCCTCGGGCTTCTGGATACAGGCAGGCATGAACTGGATATCCAGCAGGAATTCCCGGTCATATTGCTTCTTCCCCTCTAGGTCCAGGGGCTTCCACTGCTCTATAGGGAGAGAAGTTCCTGAGAGTCACAGGAAACAAACCCTCTGCCCACCCAGATGTGGTTCTGGTAAATCCAAAGGCACGAGGCTGCTGCATCAGCCTGGGAAATTTCAATTTAATTTAATTTTCATTTTGAAGGGAGAGAGGAGGGCAACACACATAACATTAAAGGGACATGAACAATGGGGAGTGTTTAGAGCCAGGTCCAGAGCAATCACACCTGGATCTGGTCACTAATTTCAGTTCTAAGCCATGTATCTAACTTGTGACTTCCGCTCTCCTGTGGGATATGGTGGAACGGGGACAATTTCCAGTTTCTGTGTGAAAATGCAGAAGTTAAAGGAGTTCATCTGGTGTAAAAGGGAGTCATAAACATGATTCAAGAAGAGCAGGGCATGAAACAAAAACACCCTCTGAAAATGCGAAATCATGGAACTGTGAACAAACCAGGTTGGAGATAAAAGCAGAAACAAGAGAAGCCACTGCCACAGGCCATGATCTGGGAATTACAACTTTCCACCTATTTCACGTGCAACTTTTTGGGTGTGGCGGACCCTGCCTAGTACAAACCACAGCATAAACCTACAGCCACTTTAGCACAAGAAAAGTCAGTCTCTGGTGGCCTGGAGATGGGATTTTCAGCACTGAGCACACAGTTTGTTTGAAATTAGGAAAGAAAACATGCTTTATCTGAAGGAAAACACCTGTATGAGATGCTGTCTTTGGATCTCCCTCACACCAGACTGCATTACTCAGCATTCATCAGCCCTTCAGGTATTTATTATTCCTTTATTTCACTCCCTGACCCCTGGCTTTGGATCTCTGGGATCTCACCATCTGCATCGCCGCAGAGGCCACAAGCAGGGACTTACTCCAGTGATGGGTTTCAATAACAGGGAATGAAAATAGACAGAAGTAATTGCAAACTTTAGCTCTTTATGCTTTTGATTTCTACAGAGCTTCAGGACACAGGGGTGCAGAAATGGTTTGGCTGGATCCCGGCTGGAATACCTGGTCTGCCCACTGTACCTGTCATTTACCATGGAAAAGCTCCAACACAACAACAAAGCAGTTTATGTGTAGTTTCCTTTTTCTGGAAAGCTCTCAACGAGCTGTCTTAATGTAAAGAGCAGCTGGGAAACGTCACAGGAAGGATCCTCAGTGCAGGGAGAGACGGGGATCAAACACACAATTCCTCCAAAAGGCAGAAATTCCCCTTTCTAAAAAGAGCAGAGCTGAAATTGAGGACTATTGCACAAGTCTGAAGTATGTTGCTTTCCCAGGGATCAATCCAACCCCTCCAGTGAGTGAAAGGACATCTGGATCCAACTGAGATTGTTCTGACTGCATTAGCCAATGAATTATGAAATAATTTCAGGAAATACTTGGCTAGTGAACTGGTCAGGTACCCTGAGTGTGATGAGCTATCAAGAGGCCTCTGTGTTTCCCTCACATGATATGATTGTGCTGAATTAATAAAATCAAAGCAGTTGAGGTCTTTGTCAGAACAAAGTAATGCATGAATAACCACTGCAGTGGAGTCCCTTAATGGGGGTGCTCCTTGTCCACCAGGTTCTCCAGGTCCTTTCTTCTTATTATTATTATACTCTTTAATTTCTGGTTCCTAAAAAAAATGACTACTTTATTTGGAGGGAGTTTCACTTGAATAAGAAATTGCTTAAAAATTGGGAGCAACTGAGAAGTTGGTCTCAAGTTCTCTCTAAATGAGGTGGATTAATTGAGGTGCAGGTCTATAAATTACAAAATCTACATAAATAAAAAAAAGGTTATGTCTTCATAAATAACAAAAACACTCTACAGATATCCTATACCCTAATCAATGGGACTGAGCTGGGCAGTGCCTGGACTGAAAACCACAAACTGTTTCTTTTCCTTACTTTTCTAGAAATCCAAAGATTCATGCAACCCTTTAGCCAGGAAATTAAATCTTTATGAACACATGTATTTGTATTTAGGACCCAATAAGCACTTTCATTTCTTATTTAACCACCTCTTATTTCAGAGGTATATTGGTTTATGTGGAATTTCTTGGATGGTTTCCAGCTGTCGATCACACAGGAATGAACTCTCTGCCATTTCCACCGTGCTGTAGCTAGCATCCAAACGCACAAAAATTTCAAGGAATTAGGGATTTTCTCTTCTCTTGACCATGACCAGCAGGACAAAAACAATTTTCCCCTTTTGCCCCCCTAGAAGATCTCTCGCGACCTGCTGGATTACAGATCTCAGCAGAGCTGTACATGGTGAACATTGAATCCCCTTCCAGCCCCAATGGGAACATCTTTAGGGATGATACACAGGTGTCAGCAGCCCTTACAGGAGGGAAGAAGAGAAGCAGAGTGGAGCAGGACTTACCTGGTTTGCACTGGTACACGGGCCCCTCTCCAGAGCTCTCTGTGCAGGAGATGGCATCAGTGCCTTCGCCCTCCAAGATGCTCTCGGCACCGTTTCGCACCGGCTCTACCTCCTGCTCCCCATTCTCTTCCATGGGTTTCACTGGTTTGAGCTCTGAGGGTTCCCTCTCTGGTTGAAGCCCATGGCTCATTTTCTCCTGCTCGGATTCAAGTACTTTGAACCCTGAAGGTTCCTCCTCCTCCTCCTCCTTCGGCTGGAGCACAGAGAGAGGCAGAGGTTTCGTTAGAAACACCCTGACAAATTCAATGCATGTGAAACAGCTCTTCATGGATTCACACAGCACTTTTGGGAGCAGCAGGAATACAAATGCATATTACACAGGGATATGGAACACCACACTGAGCCACTGGGTGATTTATCAGCTCATTCCCATGGATAACCTACTGAAAATTAATGGTGCAACTGGAAAGACTCAGCATTGCCCATGAAATCCCCACGAGATTGGATGGAGGGAACTGTTAAGCCATGAGCAATCCCAGCCTGTAAAGACAACTCTGCTTTCTTCTTCTCCTACCATCCATGGAAAAGGGATAGTAAAGGGCACGTGGTGCTTGTTTTGGGGGATTCTTTTCTTAAATGCCTGCTGCCAATTGGAGCAGATCCCACTAAGGAAGGCAATGTGAGATCCAACCACAAATCCAGCATCTCAGTTTCAGGAAAAAGCATTAATAGTATCCCTGGCTGTTAATTTTAGAGCTCTCCAAGGACAAAGCCTGACTGTGCGTTCAGGCGAGGAGGCGTCAGAATGCGCTTCTCCTGGGAGAAATCCCAGCACATCTTAGCGCTGAACAAAGGAACAGCTTCATTGAGGATGCTCTGGAGGAGGCTCCCTCCCAATCCTTTTGCCTCCCCACCTGACAGCACCGCATCCTAAAACGCTTCTTGCAGATTTTTCAAGGGAATTCTCTGAAGAATTCCTCAGTGGAACTGCTGGGTGATACAGGAGACACGACTCCGCCAGGGGAGGATGATGTGGAGGATGAACCTGCTGGGGCAGCCCCAGTGACATCTTTTGCCCTCCTGCTCTGCATCACATCTGACCAATCTTAGCTTTTATCCACACAATGGGCAGTCTGAACTTTTACATTTTTACTGTCTTGCTCCATTTCTGATTGATTCTAACCCCATACTGACCCAGGATATTAAGCACAGCTCCCTGCTGCAATATCACTACTAGAGCAGCAGTGAGAGAGGTTTTCTTTTACTCATCTAATCACTCTTGAGATGGTTTGCCTGAAAACTTCAGAATTTTCCTTTGTCAGCTTCTCCATCAGTTGGTCATCAAGAAAACTATCCTTTGCCATGATATCTCTGTGCAGAAGAACCTGCCAAATGTCAGGATGCTGGCCTGGGACCAAAATGTGGCAGTGCTGAAGGATCCAAACCCACTTTTCCCTCACCCTTCACTGAAAGGGGTTCCTAAGTGCTGGGAGGCTGGCAGAAGTTTAGTGGAACCTTTTAGTGGAAGGTGTCCCCGGCCATGGCAGGGGTTGAACAAGATGAGTATTTAAGGGCCTTTGCAACCCAAACCAGTCTGTGATTCTGTGACTGTATTGTCATTAAATTAGCCAAATCCAAAGAAAACTGAAGAGCTTTAAAAGGGAGCAGACTGACACCTGTTACCTAAAGGATGCTGAGGAATACCAGAGTTCTTCCCCAAAACTCTGCCCTGGATCCTGTGAGACAATGAGGAAGCAACATCTCTAAAGTACAATTTCAAGAGAGGAATACCATCTTTAAATTTGGGTGAAGCAGGACCTTGGTTCCCCCTCACCTCTGTTTCTGCCTCTGTCAGCTCCTCAGTGGCTTGGGTCCGGTCTTTTGGTTTCTTCCAGGTCTTTGGTGCAGTTACAGCAATTTGGGCTGCAATGTAAATGTGCATCTGTTACAACACTGAATGACACGGAACTGATGTGGCCACGTGGTCATGGGTCATGAGCTTCCCTCTCAGGGGCTGGTCTGAGGCACAGGAAAATGAAGCAGTTGCAGCCTTGTGGAGAATTCAGCTTGATTTGACCACTTTGGCTTTCAGTGCAGCAATAACAATCGTTAGAATGACATTAAAACAAAGGAACTGTTTTACAAGTTGCTCATTCAAGCTCCAAATGGTACTTGGGGTAGCAAGGAGGTCACTGTCAACAGCACAAGGATCATGAAGGGAAAAAAACCTCCAGGAAGTCAAGTTTTTGGAAAGACCAGGTGCTGGCTGGGAGAGAAGGGTGTTCTCAACATATCTTTCTCATGAATTCTAATATTGTTATAATATTAACCATAAACTAGCCCAAATTTCCAGTATCTCATCCAAAAGGAAATCTCCTTCAATCCTGCAGCACTGGTCTGAGCTGGATTTATATTTCAATTTAAAAGCAGGTTCATAACTCCACCATTAATGATATCCCTGGCCAACGGAGTCAATGGAAACACCACAGAGTATTCCCAAGATCAGCACTGATTTACTCCAATCATGTTTTCTCTCTAAAGGGTAGAAGAAACCACACAATATATTAAGAGGAGACAAACCCATTAATCCAATCTGCTCCTAATTTGTGGCAAGTGCTCCCAGTTTAAATTCGGATCCCAGGCACAGATGCTCAGTTAACAACAGTGTAAATGGGATGGATTTTGTGACTGAAGTTTACTGCAAACAGATTCCCAGCTCCAGCCTTTGGTTTCCAGCAGATACTGTGGAAAAACCCAGTGTGTATTTCCTTTATCACAAAAAAATACCATTTTGAAAAGTTTTTCACTATGGCTAAATAAGAAGAGTTAATAATAGCCAACTCTGTTCCTAAGGGCATGGAGCAAATGGGATTCACTGTATTCCCACGGCCCCAAAGGATACATACAAGCTTCTGTGGCTTCTCCAGAGTGCTTCCCTGTTTGGAGGGTGATCATGGACCTGCAGATACTCTGCAGATTCCAGTGGGAATCACCACATCCAGACCCCAGCCCAAGGAGCAACAGGAGCTACTAGCACGGATGGAAGACTTTTACCTTCAGGCTGAATGACCCAGAAGCAAAGTTAATTAAAAAAGGAAAGTTTTATTTAAATATTCAAACATCATCTCTTTGCTCACAGAACCAATGGCTGGAAAAATCATCCAGGTTTCCCAAGCTCCAGGTCCTGCACATCCCATTCATTGCGTCTCCCTGTGGAGAGGCTTTAAGGGCTGGGAAGAGCCCCAGCACAAATCTTGAATTTCCTGGGGCTCAAAGGAGGGGAGAGGAAAGGCGAAGCAGGCCCAGACTGCAAAATGGCTTTGTCTCCCACAACAGGGATCAGTCTTTACTGCTGCTCCCAGCAGCTCCTGGCACCTTGGCAAGAACAGCCCAGTTATTCCCACTATCCTGGGATAAAACCAGGGCTGAGAATGATCTGTGTCTATGCACATGGTAATTTCTGGAATTCAGCAAAGCAGAGATCTAAGTCAGGCTCCCCAGTTCCCTAGATCATAAAACCTGCTAAAAATTCAGTGAAAACTGGGCACTTTTGAAAGCGCTGTTTTCAGTCCTCTGGTTTGTTGATGTCACTTGCACACTTTCAGGGGTTTCTCCAAAAAGGGATTAGGTCTGCAAAGCAACAACCTTAATCTTGCATGAGCCAAGTAATTTAACTGATCAATCCTAAAGCTTTTAATCTGACAGAATTTCACTCCCCTCAAACTCAAACTATGGAAACCATCTATGGTGTAAAATAACGTTTCATTTTTAACCACACAGAAATAAACTCAGGGGTCATGGATCTGGGGCTGGCAAAGGTCCAGGGTGTTTCCTTCCTCAGCTGTCAGGATGTGAACATTACCTCTGCTCAAGTATACATTCTTTCCACCTTTTTTAGGCAAAAGTAAGCTCTGTAGAGGCTGCAATCCTGCCAAGCCTCCTGAATGAGTCTTGCCTTAAATCCCACGACTTCCATCAGCCCGGGGGTTCTGCAGCTGGAGCAACCCTTGACCGTGTTGTGGAGCTTCCCAGGATGGATCTCCAGAGATCTCTGGAGAAGTTGCTCAATTTCCTCCCCTCTTAAAGTAGCAGACACCAGATTTCTTTTCTTCTGTCAGGTTCACATTTCTGCTGCAGGAGCTCAAAGAAGAATTTGCACTGATGTGAGTTTGGGTGCTAACCTTCCCAAGCCCCAAATCCAACAGGACAGTGGCATTATTCATCTGAAGATGGAGTTTCATCTGTGAGACTTTAGAGAAATACAAAGTAATGTGCCCAGTTTGGCTCTTGGAGAGGGACAGCTCCGGACACTTCTTGTCTTCTTTTCTGTTTTTTGGTCCCAAACTTGAACAACTTTACATGCTCTCCAATAGTTTAATTTCTGCCAAAATGCAGGTTCATTTTTGCCACTGTTCACACTTCCAGACCTTGTTTTCAGCTCATTTAATTCCTTTGGAGAAGGGACTTCAGAAACCCAACCAACACTCTGAGCTCTTATCACAGCTTAAAAAACCAAGGGAGAGAACAGGAGTGACAATACAGATTTACTTTAGGACTGGAAAGAGGAACAAACCCTTAAATCCAGACTATCCTGGACACCACTCCTAGTGATAACCCCACCACTGCAGGGATCTGTTCAGCAGGCCCAACGTTCCCTCAGCCCATTTCTCCAGCTGTGTCACATTCCCCAGTGGAACATCCTCCCACAGGATTTAACCACCCACGAGCTCATGGCCCATCCAGCGGGACATGAGGCCTCTCCTCTCTGATGTGGTGCCAACTGTGAAGCCTAATTAATACCAGCTCTTATATTTTTATTTTATTATCCAAGATGCCATGAAAGACCACAGCAAAGATTCACCACTGCCTCCCAGCTCATGGAAAAGAAAATATATTCCAGTGGTTATGGCAGCCAATCAAGAAAAAGGTGACACCCGATTTATGTTTCTGCCTCTCCAGGTTTTGGGGCTAGAGAAATTTCTCCAAGGTATTTCCAGTTACAGCCTCCCCAGCTCAGAAACTCCAGGACTCACCACAGCTGGGCTACTTAATACAGAAATATGTCTCATAAATGAGCTCTGCAAGAAACAGCTCTTTGAATTCCATGTGTATTAAGTTCTTTCGGCTTCCTGTGTTCCAAGAAGCTCTGTCTGGGACACACATCAGTCAGTTGTTTTCCTCTTCGCTTCTTGTAATTGCCATGATAAAATGGTGACATCAAAGGCCTCAGGTCTCTGGTAGCACCTTCTGCAGAAATTCCACTCCATCAACAAAACGCTTTTCTCTGTTTCGTTGCCTGGAAAGTGCTGGTCCCTCACTGTAGCTACAGAAACCCCAGAATTTAATAAAAAGCAACAGTCATTGATGTCTTCTAGGGTGATGTTTTTAGTGCCGATTGGAGCGCCCAAGTCCTCTCTTGATAATCTATTTTTCTCCTTGCAGAGCAGATGAGTAGGAATTAATTACTTTAAAAAGCATATGCTCTTGCCCCTTGCAGCTTAACAGCTCTGCTTGTCCTAAAAACTCCAGGCAAAAATTCCTGAGGAGGCAGGAACACAACCTGTGCCCTGAGAACAGGGGGAACGTGTCCCCTTTGGGCAGATGCTCAGACCAGGAACACAGTCAGCAGCAAGAAACCACCCCTGGGTACAACATCCTGCACTGCTCAGTGGTTTAATGCTCTGAAACCCACTAAATCTTTCCCATTTCACAGAGACACACAACCAGTGATGCTGATGAGCAGGGAATGATGATCTGGTGACTCACAGACACAGAGACTGAACCACGAAAACTGTCAACTTCGCTGTGAAGGTGTTCAGAGTAGGCAGAATTCAGCGTAAAATACAACAAGAGTGCTCCAGTAGAATCCCCTGGACTTGGAAATCTGGTAGAGACCTAATGCCAGTGGAAAAGGAGAAGTGGAGGTTCCCCTGGATCCCCACAGGATCAACTCAGCTCTGGCCTCTCCCTGTAAACACTGACAAAGTTGTTTTGTTGAGCTGTAAAAAAAGAACTGCTGTAGGATACAGATGTTTAAGGGTCTGAATATATTTTCTTTCTCGCCACAGAGCTCGACAGAGCAAAAAATCCAAGTCTGGTTCCCCGGACTGTTGGACAGAAGGTATGTCCTGTAAATACTGCAGGAAGAGGCAAATCCCTTTGCTCATCCCCGAAAAGCTGCCACCTCCAGCACAAAATATGGAATCCACCTGGGAGCCTCAGCAGCACTGCCCCAGCAGCTCAGCAAGGAGGGGATGAAGGTCTCATTCCCAAAACCAGCCAGGCCAGGTTATACCTATGAAAAGGACATGCAGGAGGAACTACTGCAGGAATGATATTATCCCGAGAGGTCCCAGCACTGTCCAGCCAGCCCAGCTTGGCTCCCTTTAAAGGGAAAGCAGGGGGATGATTTGTAGCCAAGCTGCTCTGTAATAAAAACACCATTCTGCTGAAAACTCCCAAGAAATATTGCTCAGTCGCAGAGCTCACAGTTACTAGCACACGCCTGAGAAGTTTCTGTTATCCCAGGTTTAATCCCAACTCCAGAGATCATAAAAAAATCTGAGCCTTTAGTCCAAGAAAAACACAACAATATAACACTTTCTCCTTGCTCCTGAGGGTCAGCATCTGGATTTTCCCATGTGTATGGCAGACATGCTGTTCCTTGTTCCTGAATTAGCAGGCAGCCTCGGATGAAGTTATTTCAATCTCTCTTCCTCTCTCCAAGAAAGAAATGGAAAATTATTGCTGAAAAGAAGGCTGGCAGAGAAATGCAATAGTTTGGGATCATTAAATCAGGGGTAAAGCACAAAAAACCACTTGGAGAGCTTCGTGCTTTCTTTGAAGCCCTGAGCTTTTAATAGAAATCTGAGTTTCAAGTCATCTTTTACATGACTTGAGAACTCCTTGTTTCCGTGTTGCCAAAGCCAATGGCTTGACTAATGTGTGCTCTGGAGCATAATGACATTACAGCATTAAAATTAATCTTCTGCATAATTAAAAGCCCAAACACTGTAAGTAAATTTTTTTGTAATTTAAACTACAGGCCATTACAAAGCCAGCAATAACACTGCAAGCTGGAACCTGCCTGTGCAAAACCTTATTTACTGAGTCCCATTTCTCCTCTCCTTTGTAAGGAAATTAATTTGGATTATGAAGTAGCTTGGATTGAAAGGACAAGTGCCAGAGCAGTGAAATGACCTGAGTGAAATAAAAATAGAAGAAGATTAACAGGAAAACATCCTCATGGTCGGTGTAGTAAAGGGATCTTTCTTCTCATCTGTAGATACTGCATTTTAAAATAAGCATATTGAGCATCACACAAACACGGAGCAGGGCCAACCTCAGCCCTTCAGTGCATTTAAGAGCAGAGCCCAAGATTTCTGAGCCCATTTCCCATTTATCAAAAACAAACCAACAAAACACCCCTAAAAAACCCCCTGTATAGGGTTATGTTACTGTATAGGGTAAATGTTACTTTAAAAAAATGAAACCAACAAAGATCCAAATCACAACCGGCTGTTTGTCCTCTTTATCCAAGCTTCACCAAGTTCCAAGGAATTAAAATAACTGCAGAACAGGACGTAGAAAATGTGATACATGAAATGCTATAATACTGCTGGGTGTGAAGAACAGCCCCCACTACACCCCTCCAGCAGCAAATAAAAGGAACTGATAATTTGACTTCTTTTCCACAATTTGATCTCCAGGAATTCCTGCAAAAAAAGCCATTTATCCATAGGAAACACAGAGTGTTAAAACCAGTGCCAATCCAGAGATGTGGCAGGGCTGAAACCAAAGGCAGCCAAGAACACTTGGAGAAACAGGCTGGATTTTAAAAGACAGTTGCAGAAATTGTGATTTTAGTGACTTTTAAACTGTAAACTGCAGAATTTAAATTTAAAATTGTAAATCGTACATTTTGTTTACATGCGACTTTTGCAAATGAAAAGCAGAAGCATCACTAATGAAGGCTGGGCAGGTAGAGGTGTGTGACACTGAGGTGACGATGGAGTGTGACCCAGGTGGGTGATACTGGTGTGACACTGGTTGTCAGTTGTTTGGATGAGTGTGAATGGTCCATTTCATTTTCCCACATCTGGGAACACCGTGACACATTTTTACAGTTCAGCAGTTCTGGAAACCGGTGGCGCAGAGGCTTCCTCCCAAGAGCTTCAGGGTCCCAAATGCAGAGCCACAGGCCTTTGGACCAACTGCTCACCTTGGGGGGAACAGGAACTGTGGCTGCCCCATCCCTGGAAGTGTCCAAGGCCAGGTTGGACGCTGGGGCTTGGAGCAACCTGGGATAGTGGAAGGTGTCCCTGCCCATGGCAGCAGGTGGTACTGGATGGGATTTAAGGTCCCTCCAATCCAAACCATCNGGCGGGGTGGGTGGCGGGGTGGGAGGAGGAGAGGGAGCAGCGTGAGGAGCACTGGGAGGTGATGGAGCGCTCTCCAGCTCTGCCGGGGGGGCCTCGGGGGACTCCAACTCCACAGTCACTGTTGCAGCTTCTGCCTGGGCCACCTCTGCCACGGGTTCCGCCCCCGCAGCCCTGGTGCTGCTCGTGTCGCTGATGACACTGGGCCCGGCCAGCACCAGCACCGGGGCATCACTGTGTGATGCTTGTACACTGCTGGGCTCTGTGCACACCTCGGCACTGGGTTCTTCTGCAGGAGGAGGGGCCACTGGCTCCGGGCAGGCTGTGGCACTGGGTATAGGCATCACCTCCTCTCCAGGGGAGGCCAGCTCACATTTGTCCTCCAGGTCAGCTGTGGGTGGGGTTTTGCTG
>VXBB01004256.1:115153-215082 GCA_013399915.1 Illadopsis cleaveri | reverse complement strand
GTTAAAACCAGTGCCAATCCAGAGATGTGGCAGGGCTGAAACCAAAGGCAGCCAAGAACACTTGGAGAAACAGGCTGGATTTTAAAAGACAGTTGCAGAAATTGTGATTTTAGTGACTTTTAAACTGTAAACTGCAGAATTTAAATTTAAAATTGTAAATCGTACATTTTGTTTACATGCGACTTTTGCAAATGAAAAGCAGAAGCATCACTAATGAAGGCTGGGCAGGTAGAGGTGTGTGACACTGAGGTGACGATGGAGTGTGACCCAGGTGGGTGATACTGGTGTGACACTGGTTGTCAGTTGTTTGGATGAGTGTGAATGGTCCATTTCATTTTCCCACATCTGGGAACACCGTGACACATTTTTACAGTTCAGCAGTTCTGGAAACCGGTGGCGCAGAGGCTTCCTCCCAAGAGCTTCAGGGTCCCAAATGCAGAGCCACAGGCCTTTGGACCAACTGCTCACCTTGGGGGGAACAGGAACTGTGGCTGCCCCATCCCTGGAAGTGTCCAAGGCCAGGTTGGACGCTGGGGCTTGGAGCAACCTGGGATAGTGGAAGGTGTCCCTGCCCATGGCAGCAGGTGGTACTGGATGGGATTTAAGGTCCCTCCAATCCAAACCATCCTGGGATTCCATGAAGAGCAGTGTGCTCTGCACTCCCCCTCCACCAGCCCTGTGTTGCCATGAAAGCATGGGCCCACCCCAGCCTGGGACACACATCCAAGTCAGTGAGCAATCATGAACAATCAGGAGGGATTTCTGCCAACAAAGATCAGCATTTCACAATCACAGCAGCCACAAGGCACCACCACACTTTTTTCTTTTGCAGATAGAAACAGAAGCATCTGTTGGAAGAAGAAAAAGCCCCTTTCCTTCATCCTGCAGTTCACTACACGAACCCACAGAGCCCAAAGCTTACCTGGGACAGGACTCCTGCTCAAGTTCACACTCAGAGCCTCCCGGCTCTCCTCCAGTTGCCCATCTGTTTCTGTCTCTTCCTTCTTTTCAGTATCTTCCTCACTTAGAGTAGTTCTTGTGCTCTCCTCTCGTTCTAAATCTCCCTGGACAACAGGGAGGGCACTCGGAGACAGGAGAGGAGGTGGAGAAGGAGTCGTNCTCCTCTCCAGGGGAGGCCAGCTCACATTTGTCCTCCAGGTCAGCTGTGGGTGGGGTTTTGCTGGACACGGGGACAGCTGTGATCGGAGTGGCCGGGGCTGGTGACGGAGCATGAGGAAGTTCTGGTGGGGTTTCCACTGAGGTGGGGGCCTCGGTTGTCTGCCCAGCTTGATCTTTCTTCTCCCCAGTAGGTTCTGATCTGAGGACTGGAGAAGGTGGTTTTAATACTGGATCTGGTTTTGGCTTCTCTTCTGGGAAAGGAAAAAAAACCCATTATCACCAGCACGGCAACTCCATGTTCCTGCCTGGTGCCTTGGCTCCCTTGGCTCTCATTCGTGCATTCTGCCAAGGAGCTTTGAGGAAGACACCAGAAGCCCCTGCACCTCACTGGGAATCCAGATTTGAAAATACAACCTCTGCCATCCTGATAAGAGACAGACCTGCAGATAGACTCATTGCAGCCTTCCAGTGCCTAAAGGGGGCTTATAAAACAAGGAGAGCAACTTTTTACATGGACAAAAACTTGCAGGACAAGGGAGAATGGGTTAAACTTCAAGAGGAGAAATTTAGATTAGATGTTTGGAAGAAATGTGTCAACACAATCCCCAAATTCTTGTGCAGAAAGAAGTCCCTGTACTCATCCCATGATCAGCAGCAGACTTGGTGATCCCATGCCTGCCATGACTGTCACACAGCTCCCAAAGCTCTGCCGCAACTCTGCTGCTTCCCACTTCTTTTCTACAAAAGTATGAGCCATTATTGTTTAGGATCTTGCAGAAACATTAAACTCCTTCAGGACACTGTTACATCAGCAAAAATAATTCTGGAAAAGCCAGAGGCACAAACCTGCTCTTCAGATTAGGAAGTCAAAGGTCACAACCAACCCCAAATCATCAAAATTCAGGTAGAACTGAACAGGTTTGGACCTGCTGGATTTCCATTTGGGGCTCATTCAACAGCTCAGCTGAAGGGAATGGGCTTTTGAAGGAGAATCAAAGGAGTTTTGAAGGAGAACCCATTTGAAACTACTTGGAGCATCAAATCACACCTTTAGGAACAGCTGGAGCAAAAGTGAACTCTGCTTGCAGCCGTCAGCAGCCCCAGCAGCATTACAGAGGCTCATGGCCAAAGCAGTAGTTTATCAACCTAATGAGGCATACCCAGGGACATGGCTTTGGAGGAAGATGACAAGTGAGGAAAGAGATGGGAAAGAGGATCCCAACAGCTGATTTTGATTCTGGAGGCTCTGTGCAAGAAAAAGGATGTGGGAACTGGTTTGGAAAAAGAAAACACATCACCTCTGATTTCTGGAACATCCTTTGCAAGAACTCCTGGAGCATTCCTGACATTTCCAGCTTGCTATAAACAAATGCCTGGATATTCTCTCCCTGAGTCAAAGGACAATGCTCAAAAAAAACCCACCCCGATCAAATGCATTTGAAGTGTTAAGAAAATAATTCTGAGAGATAAAACCAGCACAAATCCACAGCTGCGTCTGAAACCAGAGGTTTCACTCCCTTCCTTCAAATCACACCTTGTCTGGCCAATGTTCTCATCATGGATACAGGCTGTGTGTGCAAAATCCCAGAGAAAAGTGATTTGTGTAGGGATTTCAGAGAATGAGGAGCAGATTTGGCTAATGAGAAGCAAATCTGAACTTGAACCCCCATCCCACAGAACAAATCTCCAAGTCCTGGCACAGGAGGACTCATCCCTGCCAACTGTTACAGAGAGTCACGTGAACAACTCACAGTTGGGGAGGGAAAACAAAAATCAACGCAATTCATCCCAACTGGATCAAATCCCTCTTCCTAAAAATGCTGAGATCATTCCTCACGCTATATTTAGAAAGTATTTACAGGAAGCACTGGCTGTTCCAGAGGAAATATCAAGAGATACTTTTAAAAATTTCCTGATAAATACAATTTTTGCAAAATTATTCCTTAAAGATTCTTTCACATATCCAGTGGGACAGACTCTGCAGCCTCCTTCATGGAAAAGCCATTGTTGGGCTGCTGGGTGGTCCCAGTGGCATAGATTCGCCAGGGTAGTGGACGAGGAAGACTTTACTGGATACGGGAATTTGTTCCTGCTCTGTGGTGTTTATCTGACAATAACTGCTGGGCTCACTGCCATTTTTCCATCTTTTGTCCTGATGCAAACACTCATGAGATGGGACCAGGACTGACTCAGTGTCAGCAGAGGACCTTTGGAGCTTTCCAGACTCCGGGGTCTGATATTAATCTGTTTTCCACAAACCACGTTGCACATTCTCCATGTCTGATGCAGTTCTATCCCACTGCACCTCCTGCACCAGCCTGGCCTGCAGCCAGGCTCCACAGGCTGGGCCACTGGCTTGACTTGGATCCTCCAGGAGTATCCTCCCCTCTGTCAGCCTGCCTGGTATGGACACATCAGGGGCATCTACAGGAACCAGAACCTGCACCTAAACAATGTGAATTTTCAAGGTATTATAGTAGCAATTCCTGTACCTGGTCCACTGTGTCCCTGCCATGGCAGTGGGGCCAGAATGGGAGGAGCTTTAAGGTTCCTCCAACCCAAACCATTGTTGGATTCTACAAAATGTCAAAGGCTTGTCTTTAAAAAAAAACAACCAAGGACATAAATAATGCAATCCCAAATCCAGCCTCAGGAATGACTTCCAGACCAAGCCAACAGGGACTGCAGATCCTGGTTTGCTGGCAGAGCACATGACTCTGATCCTGAGTCTGATCCGAGCCCAGTGGACTGGCCAGGTGCTGCTCATAGAAGCAGCTGCACAAGTAGCACTGGGTGTCACAGAATCACAATGAAAGCCCGATTCCAAACTTTAACAGCTGAAATGGGCACAGGAGAGGAAGGGCACAGGGATGATCTGACATGCAGAATGAACTTGGCAAAGGGGACTTTGGAGAAACAATGACACTGGTTTTAATGAACACTTCAGCCATGCAGCCGTATCTGTCACTGCTTTTGTTTTGGAGGCAAAAAAACCCCAACATCGAAGTAAAAAATAATTTTGATACCTTGGGCATGTACTTCTGAACAGACGTGCCCCTCAAAAGTCATTAATTCAGTTTAAATATTATTAATGGGGTCTATTAATTACTGACACTAACCCCTAAGTTGCTCTGCTCGCCCCAGCCATGGCCGAGTGTTATTCCAGGGCTTTCCCTGCAGTGCTTACATAAATGTGCTCTTTAGCAATTTTTGGACTGGAACAAATGTTTGACTCTTTCTGGGATGGAACAGAGATAAACACAGGGAAGCTTACTGGTGTTAAACCCCAGTGAATCCCTGCTTTATGTTCAAACCAGCACTGTCAGAGCTGTGTAACTAAATAAACACATTTACTTCCCGTTTACTCACAGCTGCCTACAAAGGGATTAAGTGAAAGAGAGAGAGAAGATGGGTAAGATCTCTTTGTCCAGGAAATCCACATTTTCATACACAGAGATGAAATACTGTGATGGAAAGTGCTGGATTTTAAGAGATCAAAGTTCAAGGAGGTCTTGGTCATATGGTTTAGTGGTAGGTGTTCCTGTGAGCAGCAGGGGGTTGGACTTCATGATCCTTATGGATCCCTTCTGGACGTTCTGTGATTGTACGGCTTTACAGCTCAGGCCCAGCTCTGTCCCCAGGGCAGAGTGCCTGGTGCCTGGTGTCTAGTGCCACCAGGTGACCATGTGGTGTGCTCAGAGGATGTATCTGGCAGCAAGAGGGACTTGGGAATGTCTGCAGAGAGGACGGACAGAGAAGAGCAGCTGTCCCAGAGCTGGGTAGCATCGAACAGCCATGGGAGCTCAGGCAGCACAGCCACAGCAGAGCCAAAGGACATCAGACCCACCCATGTTCACCTCGTTTAGGTGACACTGAGGATGAAGGTTTGCACCAACATTTAGACAGAGCCACAGCCTGCTTTTAAGTGGGAGATGGGACCAGACCAGCCCCAAAAGGTCCTTTTTCAACCTCTTACAACCAATTTCTAGACACTGCAGCAGTTTAGAGGCACAGTACTGGAAGAAGGAAACCCCAATGTCCATGCTGCGGCTGTAAGAGCAACCCCAGGGACACTGTCCTTGGCTTCCCAGCAGTGACCGTGCTGCTCTCGAGGACATCTGCAGCACCAGAGATGTTGGTTTATCCCCTTTGCTAGAGCTGTGCTCGTCTGGGGCTTGGTTTTCCTCAAGCAAACCTCTCCCAGGGAATACACAACAGGACAAGAGGAAATGGCCTCAGGTTGTCCCAGGGGTGGTTCAGGTTGGATTTTGGGAAAATTTCTTCATGAAAAGGGTGGCCAGGCACTGACCTGGGAAGTGGTGGCATCACTATCCCTGAAAGTGTTAAAAAAAATGTGTGGATGTGACACCTGCAGACATGGTTAGTATCGAACATGGCAGTGCTGGGTTGGACTCAAAGATCTGGAAGGGCTTTTCCAACCTTGGTGATCCTGTGACTCTAGATACTCTGAAATAAAAATCTCAGCACTCCAGGACTTTCCTGCATGCGTCTCTCCAGGCAGAGCCCAGGAGGCTGTGATGCCATGGGTAAAACTGGGAAGCAAATGGTGGTGTCAGCTCTGTACCGCAGCACCCATCCTGCTTCCACACATCAGGAACTGCAATGGCTGCAAATTCCAGTGTGGGAACAGCCTGGGCCTGCTCTGTGGCCTCCTGGGACAATTCCCTGAACTGTTTTTAAAATCTTCCTTCCAATGTTTACTATGGAATATCCTGAGCTGGCAGTGACCCATCAGGATCACTGAGTCCAACTTCTGACCCTGTGCAAGGACCCCAAGGATCCCATCCTGTGCCTGAGAGTGTTGTCTAAGGAAATGGAATTTTAAGAAAGTTTCTCCATCTGTGCTATTTTTACTGAAGTCAGCAAAATCTGCTATGGGTTTTATGAGACACTTGGCACACTAATGGGTTTTTTCCTAGTTAATTTTGCCCATTCCTACAGGACTGGACACACAAGCAGCTCTGGGGAAGCCATATGATCCTCTCAATCCATGTCATTGCTGTGGCTAATTATCCAAATGATCCAAAGTCTCTCTGGCTAAAGCATTTCCCTGACAACATGCTGGTTTCTGGAGGATGGCACTTGGGTGAGAGGAGTTTCATCCTTCTGTGTGCTCTGAAAGAACGTTTAGGACACAGAAAATTGATGACAATTATTTTTAACCAGTTCCACATTAGCAAATTCCAATTAACTGCCTTAGCAACACACTTAAAATGTTCCACTGGAGGAAGAGAAGTTCCTCCCCTCCTATTTCTGCTGCCTGCTGGTCTCCCTGACAAAAATTTTCCAACTAAAACATGAAAGGGGGGGGGAAAATAAATTATTCAAAATAACGAGGGAGACATCTCCATGAACCGACCTTGTTTGGAGGCAGGGGCCGCGGTGCCGGGGGTGATGCCAGAGGGGTGGGAGCTTTCCATGGCTCCGAATGCCGTGGGAACGGGCTCGGGGACCTGGCTGGGCACCTGCTGGGCAGGAGGGACAACAGGGTGAGCCTGGGAACATAAAAACAGGGAGCAAAGACAAGGAGGAGATGAGACAGGGTGGGATAGAGAGGAGAAACCAAAGGTGAGGAGAATAAAGAGAAATAAATAAAGAGAAAAGATACACAAGGTCAATTGGATAAATCCAAAAAGTTCAGGGGAAGGGGTGGGAAAGGCAGCAGGAAAAGGGGAAAAGGATGTTCACTGTTAAGAACAACAAGGAAAGGACAGCACAGCACCGTTATACACATGCTTTGCCCTCCCAACACTTCTTCCAGGAGCTGCAGGAATGCTCCTCCATGCAGGACACACCAAGGCTCCTGTGATTTAAGTTCACTTCTGGGACTTGACTCCTTTTTCTACTGATCCATTATTTCAACCCCGTTAGAGATTTAAATCTATTGATTTACTCTTTCATGTATTTATCAATAGCTGATGTGTGCAGCATGGGATGAATGCTGGACAGATGTATCTGCACACACATCACTCATTATCCCAGTAGGAAAATCACCCCAGACTGGGAGTGGTTGGATGAAAAAAATCTCCCAGCACTGCCTACAAGCAGCCTGGGGGGTGGGACCTGCAGGGCAAGAGAAGAATAAAACCAGCTGGACAACAATCTGAGGGAGAGCAGGAGTAGCAGATTCCCAAAAAACATGGACTGAGATGGTCTGTATAGAAGTACAAAACAAAAAGGCCTGCAAAGACTGAAGGAAGACTGAAGGAGCCCCAGCCTGTGGCAGACACACATTTTAATTATCTTCCACCAAACACTCACTTGTGTTCAAGAAAGTTTGATAAAATGCTTTGTATTTAGTCTCAGAATTTAAGGAAGACCAAGTTAGTGCCCCAGAGTTGAAGGTGAAACACTTGCTGGAGTGAACACAGACAGTGCAAGGCAGCTGGTCACAAAATCCCCTTAAATACACACCAGGGACCAGGCTCAGAAGAAAATGGGGCTAAATTTTAATTTCCTAATCCCAAGTGGAAAGCCAAACAGCTCCCTGCGGGTGTCTGCTCTCACCCCGTTCCACATCCATGAACTTCTCTGAACATCTGCAGGAAAAGAAATTTTTAATCAATCCAATCACAGCAGAGTGTTCAAGACACGGGTGCCTAATTCCTGATTGCAGATAGGCTCTCAGAAATTCATGCAAAACTTATTTCCCTACAAAAAGGAATGCTCTGGCAACCTCCTTCTCTTCCTAGGACTCTTTTTTCCTCCCATCTCCAGCTTTTTGCCTATTGCATCTGAACAGTGCAGGATAAAGAAGGAATTATCTCCAAGACACTACTTTTCACCATTTCAGGAAGACTAAGAAAAAAAAATCTGGAAAAATTAGAATGAAGATTTAAGTGGGGGTGAAGGGTAGAAGTTTTATTTGGGCTTGCTCCTCTTTCAGGAATGAGCCTGACAGATTGACTAGAGAATGGATGTAGAACTGTAGCCCAGCCTCCAGCCAAAGGGAAGAAGCCAAAGAAAACCCAGCTTTACAAATGAGCAGGTTTCAAGAACATTTTCTCCTTGCCCTCAGTGATCAGGATTTTCATTC
Source organism: Illadopsis cleaveri (assembly GCA_013399915.1). NCBI lineage: Eukaryota > Metazoa > Chordata > Aves > Passeriformes > Timaliidae > Illadopsis > Illadopsis cleaveri. The sequence goes on along the minus strand of VXBB01004256.1, from coordinate 206,906 downwards.
TGTAAGAAAATTTATGGATGAAATCAGTGTGGAGAAAGGAAACTGTCATAAGAACCACAGGAACCTAAGCAAACCAATTAAGAAGAAACTTGTGAGCCCAGAAACTTTTTGGGTCAGGAAATGTATTTCCTTAAGGAATGTGGAAACCACTCATTTATTTTGTGGGAATGATATTGCAAATGAATAAATAGTCCTCATGCACTGAGCCTTGCAGCTGCAAGATGGAGCATTTAGTGAGGTTTTAGGAAAAAATCCCACTGCAAATTGCTCCCCTGATTTATGATACTCCAAGGGTTGCTCTGGGTTATTCCACCCCACCACAGCCTGGACACTGAGCAAATACAAATTCACTGAGACTTGGAAGAGTTTGGCCAGGAAAATAAGAGCATTCACTCTTTAAAAAGTGATCTTCTGTGGAAGCCAACGTTGAGGAAGTACTACAATCAGATTCTGGCCCTGGGTTTTCTTTCTCTTCCCGGCAAAAAACAGAGTGAAAATAGTGCCCTGCTAGAAATGGATAAATCATATCTCTATGTACCTCCAGTTTCTCTTGCAGGAATTTTAAAGCACTTTGCTTACTCAAAAGCAATTAAAATACACTGCCGAGGCACAGGGACACGCCACCCAAAGCACTTTCTGGTCACCGCTGCTGAGTAAAAGGTACAGAAACGGCTGAAACCACACAGCTCATCTTGGCAGCAATGCTCATCTCCTGCACAGTTCCAATAATTTTCTGATGTTAAGCACAATTCCAACAATTTTTTGATGTTTAGCACTTAACCTACTGAGAGAAGAGGGTGCTTTGGGCTTGTTTTCTGGGCAAAGTTTTGGCTTATTTGTGTCAGTTAACAATAATTCAAATCTAAAGAAAAAATCAAAATTTGGAAACTATTATTATTATAAAAGGGTTTCTTTTTCAAATGCGGAATTTGAGACAGGGCCCAGTCTCCAGCACTTCCTGAAGACGTTTCTTCCTTTGTGTTTACACCATTTAAATAATGAGATAACAGATTCAGAGAAAGAAGTTTTATTACAATTTGCTATAATTCTCAAAACCTCATTGGACAGGGAATCACTTTGAGGCTGCCTTGTCAAGCCCTGAGGCTGCACACTCACATTTTGAGTACTCAAACAGGTGAAATCTCCCCAAGCACCCTGGTGAGCAGTTTGATCCAGGGGGTAAGCAGGGTTTGATCCAGAGGGTGAGCAGGGTTTGATCCAGGGGGTGAGCAGTTTGATCCAGAGGGTGAGCAGGGTTTGGGCCAGGGGGGTGAGGAAGGTTTGGTCCAGGGGGTGGAACAAATAACAGCAGCTCTGCTCCCCCTGCACTCTCCTAGGAGCTGCCCCAAGTCAGGAGCATCTCAAAAGTTATGGCTGAATACTGAAAATTTACTGACTCAAGCCTGTTCTAAACAGTATCACCCTGACAATTGCAATTCCTGAGCACAGTTATTAAGGCACTATTTAATTTCACCCAAGATATTAAATGTGCTCTAAAGACTTGATTTAGAGAAGCTGTTGGGACAATAATGTTGAATTTCCTGGCTTAAGTGGGCTCAAATTTTCAGTTATGTTACACTAATGAACTTATTCTGGTGAGCCAAATTTCAGAGCTCTTCTGTGATTACCAAAAGTGGTTCCAAGCAACTAATCAAAAGGAAGGCTGGATATTAAACAATGGAATATTTGCATACCTTGGAGGAGATGACTGGACATCACTGCTGTGCTCTGCATATAAATTACAGCTGATCAGAATTCAGGCCTATTAACCTCTTCTTGAAACACATTTATTTCCTTCTGTTTGACTTAATTGTAGTGCCTTAAAATAGATTTCAGAATGTAAGAATGATCAGGCAAGTGCCGGGATTTGCTGCACTGTGTAGGGATACCACGGGAAATCATGGCTGGTTCCAACTCTTCCCACTTCCAACGGGGAAAGTTGGGTAGCAAGAAAAAATGGGGAGATGATCTCACCAAGATTCCCATGTTTGGCATCCCTACTGTCTTCTCAGATGGAAAGAAGTTTAACTGGTGCCTTGCTGCTGCTTGTCCTCAGTGGAGACCAGAAGACAAAGCACAAGGTGGTGCCTTCAGAAGACACAAGGATTTGCTTGAGTTGGGAACGGCTGAAAGCTGAAATCCTGCTGGTCTCAGGGAGGGATCTCTAGGCCAGGCTCTCACTTCACCTCAATGATCCCAGTTACATCTCCCTGGAATCCTGTGCTCCCACTCCAGCACAACTAGTGCTCCCAGACAGGGCTGTGCTCCTGCCTCAGCACAGGATTTTCAGCAAAAAATCTACTCCCAAACAGAGAGGAAAGACAGATTTGAGCTCAGGAAAAGCTGTTTCATCTAAAAGCTGCCAAAAGCTGGTGACAGCTGACAGGGAAGAACATGGAAGAAGAAGAAATCACATCCCAGCACCAGCTCTGCTCTACAGCCCAGCCATCACATGGAGAAACCTTCCTAACCTCTAACCAGGGACTTAAAGGGCTCAGACTCAAAGGTGTACAACAAGAAGGTATTTAGGAGCTACAGGAAATTATTTGGAATATTTATAATTTTTCTGTCATCAGAAAAATACATTTTTAAGTTTGAACGCCCAGAGATCAAATGTGGGATAAATTTATTACAGTTTTGTGAGAAAATTCCTGAGCTCCAGATCTTCTGGTGACTCTCAAACAGCTCCATAGAGGCAAAAGGAACAGTGAAACAACTGAAGGTCTATAATCAATCACCTGTGTGACATGGACTTTCCTCAGGTGCACAATACTTAAGAGACACCTCCTTTCCACAGATATTTTGGCTCCTCCTTTAACACTGAAATGTTGAAAAGCTCTGAAAATCTACTGCTGATAGAAAACCAGGCAGGGGGAATGTGCAGCAGCACTGAGGCTCCACATTGACAAGCTAAGGACTGCTAATAATCATCAAACTTGGGAAAAAATAATTGCTGAAGAATACTGATAATTTAGGAGCATCCAGGTCTCTGAGATACTTGGAAGTAGAGGGAGAGGCACAGCAAGACAAAGGTCACAGGGGGAGAAACGCAGCCCTTCCTTACCTGAGGTGGAGTCGGGGTGGAGGTTGGTCTGATGATGGGAGGGGTGGGGTTCCTGCTGCCCCCTCCAGACATGATTTCTTCTGTTATGTCTTTGCCTCCCTGGTTTGGATCTCGGATTCGGATCTACAGGATTGAAAGAACTGCAATAATAACAAAGGAACAATTCCCACAAGTGTTCCTGCTACTGCTGTCCTTGTGGAGAGCAGCATGGACAGCACATGCTCCCACCACACCCAGCAGGAGATGCTCTGGGATGAGCTGGTGCTGAGCCGGAACACTGAGATGTGGCTTGTTTCCATGGCTTGGAATGCATGGCATGTCATCTCTTCATCAACACCTAATTTAATCATCAACCACACCAGTTCAACCTAAATATGTGCAACGCTGTAACTCAAAATATTGTCTCTGCTACTGGAACGAGAGTTTCCTGCAACTGAGAAAATCTGGGAGACAGTTTGGGTACAGGACTAAGCTTGCCCAGTAGTGGAAAGGGCAAGAATGGAGAAAAGGCTGTATTTTACCCCAACAGGAAACTCTGTGACCTTGCCAGCCCAGCTTCTGGGAAAGCGGGAAAGCCAACCAGCAAATCAGTCCCAAGCTCCACCAAAAGAGAGGGAATCAAACAGAAATACTGAGTGGAGGAAAGGGAAACTGAAAGAACAAATTCAAATCCTGTAGAACTCTGCAGCATTCAGGAAAAAAGTGGTATTTTTTGAGTCTCTTCACAGTTCCAAAAGGAGAAGAAAAAATATTTTCCAAAATAAACCACTCCAGAACACTCATTGAATTCTCAATTGACACTTGAGCCAATCCGTGTCCCTGAACAGGGGGAAGAGCCAGGATGTCTGGGATAATGTGAAACAGAGTTTTTCATCTCCAGTGTAAGAACTGGAGATTCTGATAACCCTGAAGACAGAGTTCTGTGTATCTGCCCACCTTCTCCAAAGCTCTTGGCTGAACTTGAGATTAATTCCATGCAGAAATCCAAGCAAACAACTCCAAGCAAACCAAGAGACACCACCATCCTCCCCAGGGCAGGGGTTCTGCTGGAAACCACCCTGTAATTGCCCCATGGCAGGGGGTGGGAATGGTCTTTCAGGTCCCTCCAAGCCAATCCTTCGGGGATTCCGGCTATAAAATTCTAACGGCAGAAGGGTTTTGTGATTTGCCAAACTCAGTTTGGGTGGGATAGTGGCTTCACTCTGCGTTGTGGACACACAAACACACGCACTGTACTCAAGATGTTGAGTGTGGGCTTCTCTTATTTTTGATGGAGTTTTTTTTCTAAAATATTTCATTAACTATAGCAACAAGAACCTGAGAGCTGGCACTAATTCCTGCCCTCTGCTTCCCCTGACACAGAACCAATGGCATTAAAACCAGGATTTCCCCGTCTAGAAGTTCGTAGTACTCAAGTACTCAGCTCATGATGGATGTGGGCATGAGCACATTATACATTTGACTTTAATTTTTCTCATTTCTCCAGTTGCAACACCAATTACCAAGCTGAAACAGCACATTCAGAGAGAGCAGCATCTCAGGCATGAAAAATCCCTTTTCTGCCTCAAAGAACACAGCTTGGCTGGCATGGAACTGCCTTAATCCCAGCTGAGTGTGTCTGATCAGCTCTGCATTTCAATGGCATCAGGGATCTGGGCATGTCATGTTTGGGATGCTGAAAAGAGACTCCTGGGGACTGAAGAGGTGACGAAAAAGCTGCTGAGAGCAGCCACCAAAAAGGCCTTTCCTGCAAGCCCAGCTCGCACATTGTTTAGTTCTTCCGGTCTCCCATATCAAGTGTCACCCGAGATCATCCCCAAAACTCCAAAGATGCAAATATTCTGCATTTTGAGACATGTCCAAGTCCCTTTATTATTTTCTATCCCCAGGAAACCGTTCTTTTACTGTTTCAAAACACTCTCACACAAATACTGCTATAATTTCCTTTTCAGTCCTTTACAATCGATTCATTCACAAGTTCAAACCCACATCATCTTTTCCTAGTTAAACCTTACATTCACCCCATATAGCTTTGCTATTGCCCACCATCCACCTGTGGATGTATTTAAATTCCATTCATCTGCCTCTCTCAAATTCCCCCCAGTGAATTAGAGAGGGAATGTGCTCTCCAAACCCATATCCACTTCGATAATGTGGTCAGGTTCTTTCAAGCCTGCAAATATGTCCACAACTTACTGGTTTTCCACCTTTTTCAGCGCATAATATTCAATAATTTCTAATTTGTCACTTTAAACCAATTCCCAACATTCTCCCAAGCTGCTGAGTTCACTCATTCTCACCTGGCTTTTTGGGAACATTCTAAGCAGCAGCACAGGTGAGGATTCCAGGCTTAGGGAGACCATGCTGCTTTTGTTCATGTTTATTTAAAACCAGCAAAATTATTTTCCTTTTTGATTGGCTGACATGTCACAAACTCAGAGAGGAGAGTGGCCATAGAAAAATGGAAAATAAGGCACCATTGCAGCACTGTGCAATGTTTAATTACACTTAATGTCTTTGGGAATCCCAAAATGACTGGTTTGGGATGGTAGGGACCTTAAAGCACATCTTAAAGCATGGGCAGGGACACCTTCCACTGTCCCAGGCTGCTCCAAGCCCCGTCCAACCTGGCCTTGGACAGTACCAGGGATCCAGGAGGAGCCACAGTTTCTCTGGGCACCCTGTGACAGGGCCTCCAGTGAAGGTAAAGCTCAGGTTTAATCTCCAGAACATTATTCATGTCATTGTCTCTCCCACCCAGAACAGATCCTGGGACTGAGTCCCCTAGGGCCCCACTCACCGTTTTCTTCTCTCTCTTGGCAGGTGGCGGCTGCTGCTGCTGTGTAGGCACAATGATGGGTGCAGACTGGTACACGGGCTGGCTAGGGTAGAAGGGCGTTCCTGGGGCAGCAACGACACAAACCAGAGGCACAGGGTCAGTCCATGACAGAAAAACCAAGCGCCAGAAATACAACTGGCCAGAACTTCCAACATCCATCTGGGAATGCTGCGTTTGCTTGGCTCCACTTCCACTAAACAGAAGCTGATGCTCCATCAAGACAAGAGATCCAGTCACTATTTCTTATTTCATTTCCATGACCAAAAATTGGCCATGCACACTGTCAATATCTGAGAGGCTGTGAACACCACAGAGGCACTATAAGACCATCCCCAGACTCCTCTGCCTAACAAACAGGAAGGTTTTTTGCTGGGTTTGCTGCTGGTTTATCAGGGGTTTTCTGCCTTTGTAGAGAAATTCAGTCTAACCAATATAAACTATTTGCCAGGTCAATGGCAACCTATTTGGAAGCATAACCAGAAAATTTAATTACAAGCAATGTTCTTATGCTGCAATACACAAAAGCACAACCATGGTGATTAGTGCAGAATTATACCATGGTGCTGATCACATTCCTAACAGCCAGTATGGTTCATTATGGTTTTCTCAGTAGAATGACAGTGGCTCAATAAATAACCAAGTGTTTTAAGACCATGCCAGAGATCAGGGTGGCAGAACAGAGCTGCCTCCCGCCCATGGATCAGGTGTCAGGGGAATGTGTAAGGTGCTGCTGGGTGTTTTCCCTTCCAGGCAGGGACGCGGGATAAACTGAGTGCTTGCACTTGCCACTGGCGCAATCTGATCTATTCTTCAGCTGAACTAACCTTTAACTGGGAATGAAAATCTGGATTGTGCCTGTAACCTAACCGGGAGGTCACTGGATCTCAGGCAAAGGGTGAAATCCAAGAAAGCAAATTAAACCAGCCCAGCACAGCCTGATTTACAACTTTCAAGGATGCATTCCTCCTGCTGAGAGCTGGAAATCCCCAGCTCGGAGCAGGCTCCCTGTCTGCATACTCAGAGTGGGAACTTTTTCCTGTCCAAGGAGAGAGCACTGCATGGCATCAAGGAGCTCAAAGTGACACTCCTGGGTGGGCTGAATCACTCAAGAAATATATCATTTTGAATGTCAGGGTCAGCAGAGCCACTTCAGATCTGGCCTCAAAGTCCCTATCAGCATCTCTGCAGGCTGGGAATCAAAAATAATTGCCCACAGAAGTTATGGCTGCCCCTGGATCCCTGGCAGTGTCCAAGGCCAGGCTGGACAGGGCTTGGAGCACCCTGGGATAGTGGAAGGCGTCCCTGCCCATGGCAGGAGGTCGGACTGGGTGGGCTTTAAGGTCCTTCCAACCCAAACCATCCTGGGATTTCATGATTCTATGAACCCTGCTGATGAGCAGGTGTCCAAGCAGAGCCTGAGTAAGGTGAGGGAAGAGGAGGATCCTGGGATCCTACAATGTGTGAATCCCCTTCATTTGTTTCCTAGAAACCAGATCTAACCACATCACCTGCAATGTGATCCCTGCTGGAGAGGCAGCTCCAGCAGAACTCAGGGAACAATTCTCCCTTTATGAAAAAACCTAGATCCTGAAAAGAGTAACTTCTGGGAAGAAACAGCTTCTGTGACAAGCCAAGTGCATTTGCCAGTGCCAGACTCTCTGCACGGCTCCCTACCTTTGATCCCTTCCAGTTCTCCAGCACCCAACTTTTATTCTCCCTCCTACTCACTGATCATTTCAAGGTCTTTCCCAATGATGTACAGAAACCCTCTGATATTGGAGAATGATAAACTGCAAAACTGAATTATAAAATTGCACTATCCATCTTCAAGTTTTGTCTTCCATTGTATTTTCCCTCATCACCTTCTTTAGGTCCTGCCAAACTGCAATGATTTTGATATCCAGCAGTCACATTGGCTTCAAATCCCATGGTTTATGGAACAGGCACTGCCAGCAGCATTATCCACGCCTGGACTGTAGATTTAGCTGTCCCCCAAACCTGGCAGCACCTGGTGGGAGGCTAAGCATTCCCAGTCCCTATACACAGCAAGGCAGTGACAGGAGGGAAAGGTGGATAAGTACAGGCAAATCCTCGGTGAAACTTTCCCTGCCTGGAAAACTCTGCAGGACAGAGAGCTCCAGCTTCACCCACTGATGCTCCACAGGTGCAGCAACCTAAAGCTGGGACTGAAAGATTCCAAGATTTTTCTGCAAAAAACCAGGTGCTTACAGGACAGGAATGGAGATGGAAATGACCTTTTCCTAATTACAGGAGTGAAGACAGAAAAATGGCACTAAGCAAGCAGGAAGTAAGAAAACAGACCTGTAACAGCACAAAACCTGAGGAATACTGGGCAATTCCCTCATCTAGTGGATCAGATTTGAAGAATCATTACAATATTTCTTCTATTTTCTCTACAATCAATCACCAGGAAGTAGCTGCCCTGTAATTACCCTCTCTCCTATTCTGAAATTGCATTACCAGCAGGTTCAAAGGCTTCATGGCAACCTTTCAAGGATTCCCATGAGTTCCACATGGACCAGATAAATAAAAGAAAGAAAAGAGGAAAAATAAGAGACCTTTCTGAATGATGCACAAGGAAGCCACTGGGTCTTTCACTCCTTCCAAAGGGATCTCTGTGTGTGAAGAGCAAACTGCAATTCTGCCACAGGAGCAGGGCTATTATTGTTCAGTCTGGAAGGCAATCAGTCACCCCAAGGCTCCAAAATTCCACCAGAGAATTCCTATGGGAGGCTGAGAATATCTCTGCCCCCAACAGGTTGCAGAATATGACTGGGCAGGGAGCAGTGAGTGACCAAATGCATGAAAAGGCCAAGTTTTGCCTATGAAGAGGTCTCTTCCACTGGACTAAATTACCTTTGCAGCATCAATCCAGGGAAAACCCACATGGCTTGTTCTTATCCCCCACCACACACCAAACAAGAAATGCTGGGATAAGAACTGTTAACTGCTGTTAACTGTTAATGCTAGAGCATTCCTAGGGCATGGCAGGCAGTGAAAACCAGGACTGCCAAATGTACCCACAATACCTTAATAAATAATAATGATTGAGCAGGGACTAACAAACAACCCCATTCCTGGTCACAGGTGATCCTGAGCAGCTGCAGCCTCTCCTGACACACTCACACAAACAATACTCTGGGATTTTTCAGGAGTGAATAATCAGGGCTGTGACACCACCAAATTTAGCAGCTATGCAAAGTCCAAACAAATGCTAATCCAGCTTGTTATTATAAATCTGAATTCAGCTTGACAACAGAAAAACACACCAAGAAAAGACTCTGTAAGAACTCTCCAAGCAGAACTTACCATATGCATTGGGGAATTCTCCAGGACCTGGGCCTGGATAAAAGGGTCCCGGTCCTGGTGGCTGCACAGGATATTGCTGGGGTGGCCCGACATACGGGGGGCCACTGTGACGATACTGGGGGGGACAAAAACAACCATCACTGTACAAGGACTTGGGCAACACGCAACTGAGCCCCCCCAATCAACGGAGATCTGATCCTCAAGTTGGTCAGTTACAGCTTTGGGAATCACAGAATCATGGAATTGTTAAGGTTGGAAAAGATCTTTAACATCACCGAGTCCAACCATCAATCAGCACCACCACCAAATTCACCACTGACCATGTCCCCAGGTGCCACATCCACACGTTGTCTGAACACTTCCAGGGATGGGGACTCCACCACTGCCCTGGGCATCCTCTGTCAGTGCCTGACAGCCCTTTCCATGAAGGAGTTTTCTCTAATATCCATCTAAATCTCTCCAAATGTTAGTACCAAAAGTAAAGTAAAGCCAAGACAGGGAGGACACAGGAGCTGAGGTAGAACAGAGTCACTCCACTGATTGCAGCACTACTCTGCGTTATGAGGCCCAAGGTTCTGGAGCGCCTGTTAAGTCAAATTAGGTATTTTTAAAGCACTAAATATTTCCCAAAAGCTTGGTTTCCCAATGCATTTGAGGAAGGCCTGAAAAAGGTGATTGATTCCTACTGCCTCCATGCACAGAAGAACAAAGAAAGGACAGAGGCTGAACCACAGAATCACAGAATCATTTAGGCTGGAAAAGCCCCCTGCAATCATCAAGTCCAACTGTTCCCCCAGCACTCCCAAGCCCACCTCTAAACCTTGTCCCCACATGCCACATCCACACGTTTCTTGAACACTTCCAGGGATGGTGACTCCACCACTGCCCTGGGCAGTCTCCACCAATGCCCGAACATCATCTCCATGAAGGAATTTTTCCCAGTATCTAATGTAAACCTGCCCTGGTACGTGATATGCAACTACAAGCCTGATTTGACAGACAAATCCCCATGCACTCCTGGTGGGTCCTGAGACAACCCCCACAGAGCAAATGTTCCTCTGCAGTTCCTCAGGTGCCTGGATGCTGGATTTACCTGTGGGATACAGTACTGGGGGCCCTGAGGCATCGGGTAGGGCATTGGCAGGTGGTTCACCATCATGATGTGCTGGTTGGTTTGGTACACGGCAGTCGGGGTCTGCGCTCCGGGACGGATGGAGGGGCTGCTGTTCTGGATGGTGGCTCTTGGAGGCTGGATCTGAGGCCTCTGAAAAAACTAGGAGAGGGAAGGGAGAGAGGAGAGAAAACAAATAACCAGTTAGACCTTCTGGGAAAGAATTGAAAATATCTTTACAATATTATAGTTATGGTGTTAGTTTCCAGGTGTTGCCACACTTCCAGAAAACTGCAGGACAGTCTGTGTTTCTCTGTGAACAGCAAGGCCATCTACGGCTTTCAATTTTACAAGGCAGAAACAGGTAAGAAACTTTACAAACTAATAATTCTTAGTTTGTATCTCCTGAATTTTACAGCTGAACCTTCAGAGCAAACTTTGGAAAAATGAGTTTGTCTAATTTTCTTTTTATAAGGTGGATTGGCTGCTAAAAAAACGCACCTTTATAAATAGCCCAGGGAAATAAAAGATCAAGGCAACTGTTCCAATTTACCTCCAGAAGAGCTAAAAATCCCGGATTTCACGAAGGCCAGAGGCACCTCATGTCTCTCCTTCACATGCAGGTGACTAGTCCTGCCCTGTTTTCCAAAGGGTGGCAACCTGTCCCAGGGTGGCCCCAAAGGCTTGCACACTGGGACGAGGTGATGCCCCAGCAGATGAGCCAGGCCAAGGCAACCAAGTAAGTCTTGGCACTGGCTCCATCCTCACCCTCCCACGCTGGGACCGGCCCTGGCAGCCCTGGGATGGGCATTGGGGCTGAAGGCCCTGGCTCTGGATCTCAGCAGCCTGGCAGGTCAGGAGGTGAGAGAGGCACCGGACATTGAGGCATTCACTGACGGAGGAGTGACCAGGTGAGAGACACTGATGCCATGCAGAACCAGGAGTTAAGAGTTACCTGTATAGGTCTGAATCCTCCCTTCAATAACGAAGCAAGAAAGCAGCAGGAAACAGAAAGAAAGCCAATGGAACAGCTTACAGATCAACAGGAAGGAATAGGATACCACATGCACTCTAAATGCACACAATTCCAGCCAGCTTCTGCCCTGCTCTGACTCATGCCTTCCAGAAACAGTCAGGAAAAGACTGGTACCACAGACTCTGCTGCCAGAATTTCACGGGGTCAGAAGTCTCCTAGAAAAGTTTTCTATGGAAGTATAAAAGTTTAAACAAACAAGCAAACAAGCCAATCAAACCATGATTTACTGCATGAAATGTGACACTACAGAAAGACTTTATGTTTACTCTGTTCCTAAAACATCAAATATTTCTCCTTCTGGTCTCTTTCAGTGGTACAGTGAGAGCAGATAAAGCAGAAACCCTGTCTCCAATAATGGATTTCTCTCCTTTCCTGTACCAAGACTGGGAGGGGAAGAAATGCCACATATTGAACTGTTAAGTAAAAAATAATTACAATAATTAGATCACCACACATCACACCGAATCCTGCTGGCTGCTGTGCAGTGACGTGTTACAGGGAGTAACTGAGCCAGGAGGAGTGAGAAAAGAAGAGGGGAATGAAGGGATGAGCTGGGATTATCTGCCCCAGGTTTGGGAAGGGTAGGGGAGGAAGCTGTGATGTACAGAGCAAACAACTTCTCCAGGAAAGCCCTAGATGACTCTCTTATCTTTCAGATAACCAGACATTGTTAAGGTGAGCACAATGATTTTATGTCCAGCCCTGTCAACTTGGATGAAGAGCTGTCCTCAGCACGCTGGAAGTGTGAACTGAACCAGGAGAAGACAATTGTTTGGGGAGAAAAGTTTGGAAGTGAAGATGGAGAAAGCAAACAAGAAGAACGACAGCCTGACATGGTCCTGCTCTGATAAAACCATGTAGCTGTGAGACATGGGGGAGATGCAGGAGTGTAGCATGAACCAAGCACAGGTGCTGAATTTATGGTGAGAATCACCAGAGTCTGTGATTTTTCGATATCCAAAACCAACAAAAAGTGTAAAAGTCTTCTTTCACTGCAATTCACTGAGTAATGATAATTTTAAAGCTATCAGCATGTTGCAGTACGTGTCTCACGAAGGGAGAGCTGGAAAAACTTAATAACCCCCACGAGTGTGTATTTATGCAGAGTGAGAAGGGGTGGAGGCAGAAGTGAGACCCCTCTCTGTCAATAGCACCTCCACCCACAGGGCAGGGCAGGGCAAGGCACCCCCAATAACAGAGATGGGGAGACTCCATGGAATCTGCTCCTCAGGCTCCTGCTGCACCTACAGAACCTGCTCTCAACCAACTGAGACCATCGAGGGAACACTGCCAGCACTGGGGACTCCTTGGGCATGGACAGCTGCTCATTCCCATTGCTTCCAGTTGGTCCCTAGAGGCTCCTGAGGCAAACCCTGCTGGGAGGACAGGCTGGGGATGCTCCATTCTGTGGGACACAGCCCGGAGCCCTGCCCTGCTGCAGCACAAGGATGGACAGCACTCCATGCTCTGGAATGGGGGTGGCACTGACCTGCTCTTCCATGAGCTCTGAACACCCCCCAGAGCTGCTCAACTGCTCCACAGCAGCAGGAGGGTCTCTGATAAGGAGACTGGATGTCAAAAAACCTCTCAGAGCCCCCCTGTATGACCACACCATCCCAGATCTGGCTCAGCTTCAGGGATGGGGAGAAGAGGAGGAGAATTCCACCCCCAGCAGGAAGACAAAGCAGCAAGAACTGCAGATGCGTTATTCCAAGCAACAGGACCATCAGAAGTTTTTGGAAGTGGCAACCTGAGACCTCTCTGAAAAAGTCTGAATGACTTGCAGCTACTCCAGTTCCTGTAAGTAAAGCCAGGATTCTGGAGGAAATCTGGTATGGGAGCATTGTGCATCTGACCTGAGGGTGGGTTTGACTGTTCTAAACCTGCAGCTCTTGACGAACTGCTTCATGCTCAATCCTCACCCCTGGCACTCAGGAGCTCAGTCAGCAGTGTTCACAGGAATATTTAGGAATGTTTTGCTATTTGATTTGCCAAAATAGATGGGCACTAATCTAGGTGTTTTCCTGATTTTTTGCTACTTTATTTGCTATTAATTTGATAAAAAAACAGCCTTGCAAGGTCAATGAGATGCCTGTACAGGCAACATCTTCCAGTAACACTAATCATGTCCTATGGAAGAACAGCAGGAAGGGAAAATCTGATAGATTTGGTCTCTATTTCTTCTAGTAAGTGCAGGATTTGGAGTGGAGCACACCCAGGACCAGAGCAAACGTACCCTGGACCACAGGAAAGCTTCTGAGAGAAACTCTGTGTTACAACATCCCTTCCTTGACACCTTCCTTCAAAAATTAAGCCCTGCTATGTCTAACAATGGTCAATTTTCAGTTGTCCAGCAACCCGTGAGGACCTGGGCCATGGTCTGTGAGTTACGTCTCATCTCTTATCTGTCCAAGTCTGTTGGGGAGGGATTTCTTCGATTACCTTGGAGTCAATGCTCCTGGGCAATATGGTCTTCATCCAGGGCTACTCCCTCTCACTCCCAGAGGAGCACAAGCAAAGCCCTCTGACACTGCTTTAATCAGCTGCCTGAAGCTCAGCTCCTCTGCCTGCTCGTTCCTTCAGCCCTCATCATCCTAGCAGCCCTTCCCTGCCCAAGGAAGTTCTTCTGGAAAACCAAAAAGCAGAATTGCACATTGGCTCCACACAGGGTTTCCCCCAGTGCTTCCCAAAACTCCGTAACTGGAAATAACTCCAGAGCTTTAGCTGAAGTTGCATTGCAGAGATGGTTTCAGCTGATGAGCTCCTACTTCATGGAATTAAACCTTCTCCTTGGCACTAAGTGCCAGGCTGGCTGTCACCTGCTTCCTTCCATGCCAGCCCCTCCATGCTGACCGTGTTTTCCAGCTTTGCACTCCCTGAATTTGCTGCAGACACACACCTGCTGTTTGAGCCAGAAGAATTAACACCAATTTTACAGAAATCCACTCCAAACTTTCTGCCTACCCCTCATGCACTTCCCTGCCACTTTCCCTTTAGTCACTGCTCACATACCCCAACCCCTCCAAATCCTTTTATTTACCATCATCTTCTTCATTTTTTTCCCCAGTCACTCCGTGCCCAGAGGAATGTGCCATCTAGGAAAAGCAGAGATCAAGGAGAGCCCCAGACCCCCCTGATCACCCACCACTGCTTTTCATGGATTTGCCACTTGATCTGTATTTCCAGGCCATGGCTATCAGTGCTAGGAGTGCTCCCTGGGACCCCAAAGATGCACCAAAATAGAAAATTGAGATAAGAGCCTCAAAACAAACCTACGCTAAGCTCAGCCTGGTAAACGTGGGCATTCATCTATTTTTTTCCTAGGATCATGGCTGGATGTTGTGATGGGTCCATGGAGCCTTCTGGGAGGTTGTGGAGAATGGAAACAAAAGGAAAGTTCAGTAAGCTGTCACCCAAGCTCTGCACTTCAGTCAATCTTCTCATGCCCCTGTTACTAATTTTTAGTCTTTCTGGTGTCACCAAGAAGGCTGGTGGGATAACCTGAGCCTGGCCTGGGGGAGGGAGGAGGAGGTGCCTGCACAGGCAGTGCAGTAGGAACTGAGGAGCTGCAGCCCTGAGATGTGAAGATCAGAGAATTGTACAATTGCTTACGTTGGAAAAACCCTTTAAGATCATCGAGTCCACCCCTACGTTGGGCACCAATTAAAAATGTATTGTTTTGGTTTAGGATAAATTTGGGTGGAAACTTTTGAATGGGGTTTTTCTGAAGAGCAAACTTAAATGGTTTTTCTTTTTAGTTGGTCTGGGAAAAAAAAATTTTGGAGAAAAGTGGAAAAAATTATTTCTTTGACAAACAAAATGCTTACAAGTATAAAGAACTAATAATATGAAACAACCAAACTTCACACTGCTTTGAAGAGAGATGGCAAAACTGAGAGAAGTTTTTGCCGTGAGTTAGCTCAGGTTTTGGGTTTTTTTTTCCCAGGTGCCACATCCAAACACTGTTTGAACACTTCCAGTGATGCTGACTCTGCCTTTTCCAGTGCCTGACCACCCTCTTCATAAAGAAATTTTCCCAATATTCAATCTAAACCTCCCTCGGTGCAACTTGAGGCCATTTCCTCTTGTCCTGTCCCTTGCTCCCTGGTGTCAGGAGCAGGAGCTGCAGCACAAATCCCCAGGTCCTGCTTCCCCAGCACCTCAGTGCAGCTCTTTTGGTTGGCTCAAGGCAAGGTTCGTTTCCTTCCCCTCAGACTCTCCCAGTTTTATTATTTATTAAATGATAAAATGAAGGGGAAAAGCTCTTTTTGGTATTTAGATGTGGCAGCTCCTTCACACACTCATTGCTGCAGACAGCGAAGTGACTGTAGCAGCCATTTCCCATCCCCCAAAAGCTACAAAATGGTCAGTTGGGTCAGTTCAGGGAGTGAATTCCCAACCTCTCCAAGTACCAAAGCTTTTCACAACAAAACCCAGCCAAGCCCATTCTCTGTTGTACCAGTTACACCCAGAGGAACTCGAGTAACCCCAAGCTGAAAATGCAATCAACTCCAGCAGCAACCTCAAGTGAGAGGCTGAACCATGAGCAGCAGACTCATCTCAAACACAGTTTAAGACAAAAGGAAACTATCACATTTCAGTTTATATTTCTAATTTCTGTTTTTAATTACACCAGCCTCTTCTGAGCACCCATTTCTAAAATAAACCCCACACTCCCCAAGTCACTTCATAAGTGAAGGATTTTAGGCAGATTCAAATGTAACAAAAATTTGCATTTTGGGGCTCAGGTTAGAAGAAAACTGCTGTTCTGAACTGTGCTTTGTGAGGATCAGAAGCAACAAAGTGACGCCAGAGCCTCACTTAGAAAGAAAAACAGGGAAACTCCGTGCACAAAGTGGGAAATGGAGCAGCAATTCCAGGCAGTGAATAGCTACGTGTGCTACAGCATTTGGGGAAAAACACAAGCTGACAGTGTACTTAAAAATACTGCCCAAAATACTTTGTAGGAGCTATTTTCTGTTTCCTATAAAGTGAGGTTTTTCTGCAGATTCTCAGTGTGTCATCTCAGATCAGGCATTACTGATGCACATTTAACTTCCAGTCAGAACTGCTGCAATTATTTCATTTCCCTGCAGCCACTACTGTTAATACTCTAAATATCTGCTATTTTCTCTCACACAGTGTGGTCACACTTTCTCCAGCATTAACTAGCTACATCAATTCCCACTGTAACTGTCCAACTCCAGGGCAGGCATTTCCATCTAGGAAAAAACCCTGCTTATAAAGCTGCCATTCCACTTCAGCTGCTTAAATCATGCTCATTTGAGTACCTTGAAGTTCCAATAATTACAGGCAGTAACATTAAAGAACAATCCATTATTTGCCTGAAGGAGACCCAGAATCAATACAAGGCACATGTTAATAAAGGCTGGGATGGACACAGGGCATTGCAAACCCCACAGTGCTGCTGCTATCTTCAAAGGGAACGTGGAGTTGTTCCAGTAAACATTAGCCCTGCTGAGGCCAATTTATTTATTTAGCATTTTCTAGCTTACGAATCTCAGTCTCAAAGCTCTCAGCTTGTGTAACACAGTTTAACCAAGTTTAAAAACTCCCATGTGAGGATAATTATTTATGTTGGTCTCAATCATCCTGTGAGTGCTGGGTTTAGGATGAACGTGCTCCCACAGCCATGACCCTCGTGCACGTGGCAGGGGCCAAAATCCCTCTCTCCACCCCCGAATCCACACCACGGGTGTTTTGGATTAAAGGAAACAAACAGCTCATCTACAGTCCTGATGCAGCACATGACAGATATAACCGGCAGTAAAGCCTGGAATATTTTTCTAATGGTGACAGCTTCTCACAGATAATTATAAGCAGATTCAAATGTAACAGAGACAAAAATCTAACAGTGATAAAATCGGGAAAACACTTGGAATTTACAAGTGTAGTAAGGGCAGGGCCATAACTGGGTCCAAAGGAAAGTTCTGGATCTGATTCTGACAGACTGGTGGCAAAGTCCCATCAGTGAAGTCCCCAGTCACAGGAATATTTCCTCCAAGGTTGTGCTGCCTCAAGACTCATGGGCCAAAACCTGCTTAGAGAGCGCTCAGTAAATTTTAGGGGAACATTAAATGGCTCCCAGTGAATATATCCCGTAGGAACAACCCATGAAGTAACTAAGGAGCTGCGGAGCAGTAATGCACTCTCTGTATTGTGCAGTATAAACACCAACCTGAAATCAAGGTCAAGAACAAAAGTATCTAAACAAGATCCTGATCCCATTGTTGCCCAGGCTGCCCAGTCCTCCTGCAAACATTCCTCTACCTCTGTCCACGACATCTCAACAACGCACAGGAATCATTGCCCCGTCCCAAGTGACCTTTGCCTATGACAACTGCAAATGTACCATTCTACTCTTTAAACTCCATTTTTTCCCTGCCCTGGAAGGCTCCAGCTCACCTGCTGCTCCCTGAGCTGGAAGGAACAAGGATGATGGGGATTTTGGGGTGTCTGTGCCCACCTAACACTTACCTGCTCTCCTGAGACAGAACTCTCCCCACACTGCTCATCCCAGTGTTCAACTGCTCAATAACATGAGTGAAGTGAGAACAAAATAATTCCCTGGAACAAACCTTCCATGCCTCAAACCCTGTCCTGACACTACAGGATTAACCGGACTTTTCTTCCTATTAACTTGTGGAAACAACCTGATTCTTCCAAGCCAAGAGAGCTCTGGGAGAGCTTTCCTGCCTCGTCCTGCCCCTCCTCCTCTTTCCCACCAGCAGTGCCACCTCTGTTCCCTCAAAACCTACATGAAGCATCAAAATCAGTTTCCAAGGATAAGCATTTTGGCAAAGAGGAGTGTAGAAGCTGAAGAAAAGACAATTCCAGACACCCTGACTAGGACAGACAGGCCTGTGTATCTGTCCTGACACTGGAGAAGTCCCAATTCTGCCACCTCTGAGTTCCATGAGCCAGAGCTATTCTCCTTCTTGATAATGAAGTGGTTCCTTACAAAGTCCAAGTCATGCAACAGGAATACAAAACGTTTCCTACAGCTTTGGCTTTTGTGAGCTAAATGAAAATGACATTGAGCAATGCAATGGTGACAGATAACCAGGTGTATTACACAGCAAATTCAGTAACTGGGAAGTCGTTTGCTTTGCTCCAAGTTGGAAAAGCAGGATTTTTTCAGGTGCCATCTTCAGGAAACTGAATCCACTAACTCGTTTGGCAAATATTCAGAACAAGTTTCTAGTGATGTGAGAAGGCAAGAGAATCCCACAAATCCCTGGCTGTGATTCCTAGAGGTTCTCCTCCCCTGGGGGTGTGGGGTGGTTAATGGGAGCAGTGACCCTGCGGTGAAGTCAATGTCACTCAGCGGTGCAGGCGGCTGTTAGCGGGGTTATGCATGTGCCAGTTGCTGCTACAGGGCTGCTTTCCTCCACTCGAGTTAGTGGGTGAGTCACTTCCACCTCCACCCCCCACCCAATTAGTGCAGGGTGATAATGAAGGGGCAGGTACTGTACCTGGTGATGGGCAGGTCGAGGCCCCGCTGCAAACTGAGGAAAGGCGGGAGAAACAAACACAAAAGGAAAGGCACAAAGAGTCAGAAACACCACAACAAACCAAAATGTCACACTCTATGCAAAGTAAACCCACAGAAAATAAAATAACAACGACACAGTCAAAAGCCTTGCTGCAGGACAGCGACACACAGGGACTGAGGTGTCACGATGGACATCGCTACGGGCACTGCGCTGAGAGGTGGGATAAGCAACCAAAGCTGTCTGGGATCCTAAAGGCACTCAGGAATGCAAGCATTCCTTATCCTGCCTGGGAAAAAAACATAAAATCAAAAAAAACAACTTAAAACAAGCAGCAGTGGAGATTCTGAAACTGTTCAAGGTGGAGGCCAATGGTTAAAGCAGCTGGGCCGGAGCCATTCCAGGGATCTGATGGGAGTAGAGGATGGAGATTGATGGCTGGGAAGAGCCAGGGAGGCTCAGGGGTGGCAGGACATCCCTGCGAGGCAAAGAGCAGCCACTCCTTGCACGTACAACCCCTGCTACTGCATTTCCACCCTTTATTCCTCCACTAGGATCACAGCAAGCCCCTCTTTAACAAGTGGGATTTGTCACCCTCTCTGAAAGCGAAGGATCAGGTTATCCTGGGGAGCTGAAGGCATCAGCAGGGAAGCCTGGATGGAGAACAGGAGGTCCTGGTTCCCAGCCCTGAGCTCAGGCTACCAAATCATTTCCCAATCACTTGGGCCACATGCAGAGGAAAATAATCCCAACATAACATGCCCAGTTGACATTAAAAGCATTTCCCAATAAGGAACTGATTGTTAAAATAGAAATAAAAATGAATGCAAGAAATGGAAAATATAAATAAAGATGACAAGGTACCCACTTCTAGAGCTGAGTTAGGTATTGAAATGCTTAATTCTCAGTGTAATGAGCAGAGTGCTACAATGAGAGCAGAGAATTCCACTGATAAGAGCTGCAGTAATTAACTGCAGTGACCACAACTACATCTGTAGTGGATTTTGTCCACCATGTGCCTCTGCTGTGACAGCTCAGCACAGCCACCTCTGCTCACTCAGGTGCTTGCTGTGGTTTACTTTCTGCCTCAGAACAGTGATCAAAACTGGCTACCAATTAGTGACTTTCTTAGTAAGTTTTTTTCTATATGGGTAAGTGGGCCCAGGTTCACTTTCAGCCCTTCCAGCTCCTCTAATGCCATCAAACATGAAGCAAAGCATAAATATTTACTGGTCCATTTGATCTTTTCCTTTATAAACACTTAAGTTGCCTAGATTTAAAGATTTCCAATAACAACTCTGCTAATCCTGGTGTTTATATAGTCCTTCTACCTTCACCTCATGGTAGCACTTGGTGACACTTGGATGAAAGTCATAAAAACCTTCAGAAATGAGTAAAGATGGACACACAGACTGTTCCTGGGACAAGAGTTTATGAAGAATGACCTGCACTGGTTCACCAAATAGTTTTTTCTGGAAACTGGAAAATTTTCCCTAAGCCTTACAAGAATAAAAAAGCAAAGCATGGTCACCTTGTGAAACTAACTATTTTAATAAAACAGAAGGACTCAGAGCCTCTTGGCATCCTCCCAAGGCTCGGGTGGGAGGAGGGCAGTGGCTCTGTGGATGAAGAGAAACAGGTACCTGGATGAGTCTGGAGATAAAAGCACTTCAAGTCCTTATTTTCCCAAAGAACTTCCCCTAAATCAGCTCAAATATCTTGTGTTTGGGAAAAGGGACTAAAGGTACCCTGGAAGGGCTTTCCATGGGGCTGCATGTTCCGTGTCAGACACCAATGAAAGAGAACAGCCAAAAAGAGAATGTTGGGATTCAGAAACCTTGTACGGCTTCACTTCAGGGCCAAGGCACCTCTCTCATCCCTGCTGCACAGAAAAGATTTTTCTCACTGTGCCTAAAACAAGAGCTGGAAGCTTATATCTGAAGAAGGCAAAGTTCATTCCATGGTGGAAAGTAATGTGTGTTACAAGAAATAAAATAAAATCTCCAAGTTAGTGAAAAATGCCCTCATCTGTTTTGCACTGGTCACCACTGGCTCTTGATTTTTAATTTTTTAAAATAATTCTGTTTGACAGGAATTATTCCTGTTAATAGCTGTAAGCAACAGAACAAACTGTAGTCACTGCTGGCTTAAAATAGACACTTTGAGTTGTTTTCTCTGTTTGATGAAGACAGTAGATAGGAAAACCTAATGAATCCTGGCTCCAACCTTCCTGCCCCATCCCCCCTGCTCCCTACAGTCCTGCCCACTGCTCCATGGACAAAGGAATGTTCTCTCCCTGCGGATGTTGGGCTGGCACACCTCACCCCTCCGGGATTACTCCAGCACATCTTTTTTTTGGCAGAAGTCCTAAAATTGGATAGTTTGTGTTGTGCTCGGGGCTGGTGTGGCCAAGAACTAATGGGGAATTTTCAGCAGTGCTGAAGGACCCGGATTTTGTTTTCGTTCCCCAGCTGGAGCTTTGCAATTCCCGTTATGGGAGTGATGCTAACAGGGAGCAAACATGAAGCTGACTGGATTGCAAAGGCTGCCTCCCAGGCAGCTGTCTGAGAAGGAACAGAAAAGCTTGAGCTCTGCACTTCCAACAGCCCTTGGATGCAGAACAGGATGGAGGAAGCTCCAGCTCAAGGGAAGAGTTGAATCAGTCCTGCCTGCCCATGTCGGCCAGAGCATAACGGAAACCCAGGGATGGCAAAGCCACCCCGCCACCCTCCTCGTCCCCTCCTCACCCTCCCCTCACCACCAAGTGGGACGGTTAAAAAATAAACTAGAAAAAAAAGATAATTAAATTACAAATAAATAAATCAAGTGAAGAACCAAATGCAGGAGTAGCTCAGGCCTTGCATTTGCTTTGGGATGGGAGGTGGAACGAGATGTGATGGGCGGGAGCAGCTTTTAGTCATGGGGTGAGATGGGTACTAGCAGAGCACATGGCAAAACCTGCACACAGGAGAGCTCAGAACAACACAAACAAGGCTGACAGGTGCAGGTAAATTCTTCCTTGGGATCTCCTCAGTTACGAGGCCAAAACTCTACAAAATTTGACGTTTACTGGTCAAATTTCCTGCAGATTCTCTCTCTGCTGAGTGACAAAGCCCAAGGGGCCCTGGTCTCTGTCCTACCCCAGGTCACACACCCCAGCTGTAATTCAGCTTTGGGCCCTTGTGGCACCACCTCACCTGGCAGAGGCTGCCAGGGCAGCTCGTGTTTTCAGCAAAGAAGCAAAATCAGTGCATTTCTGTAGCCAACAAAAAAGGATGTGGTAAAAAAATATATATATATAATAAAGAAAGGAAGAAGAAATAAAAACAGTGCCATGGGCACAATTGCCTGCAAGAAGGAGTACAGTTTGTTATATTGCTTACAATGCAGTATTTTATCCAGCCTCTTCCAGCCAGGGACCTGTAAACGGGACTCTGTTCCAAAACCTTCCTCCTCTTCCAGTTTTCTGTGCAATGTATTGGCACTGTTCTGCCGGGCTGTCAAAAAAACTGGTTTAGAGATGCAGCTCTTCAGTCAAGTTTTTGCTCCAATTCTAACCATACCAGCTTAGCTGTGCTTTGAAACAATTAAAGAGAAAGATGATTATACTTACTGAGGAAAGAGTTTTACCAGCAGTGTTCTGAATTACTGATGAGAATGGGGCACTAAGGACAAATTCCCAGCTGTCACATCAAAGAGCTTCAAAGTCAGCATCACCTGGCTTGTTCACCAGCAGAGGTTAAAGGGGCCTCAGAACAAACACTGGTATGTCCTGAAGGGGAAACCTCTAGAGCTGGGCAAGTGCCCCAGTGATGTTGCAGGTTTGGGGATTCTTGCTCTGGGTATATCTGTATTTATACCTGTTTTGTGGACAAACTCCTCTGTCTCAGAGGCTTTCAGTTTGCTCCAGGAGCATTTGCCTTACTCTAAAAAGAGAAGAGTGCTGGGAAGGCACCAGGGGGTTATGGGCAACCTGAAGGTGTCCTGACAGAGAGGGGCAGGAGGTGCAGGATTGCTGCTCCCTCAGCTGACGGAGCCTTGAGATGTGGTGATGTGAAGCCACTATGCCTCCAGAAGCTGGGCAAAGCATCTGATGTCCTAGGAGGGTCTACTAACATCACGTGGAGCTGTGCTACAAGCAGAGAATCCCCAGATTCCTGGTTTGGGGAACTGAAGTCCTACAACAGCAGAGCGGTATCACAATAAACATCCACCCCCAAAAAACAGACTGTGAAGGATGATCAAACCCGAAGTTGGATGAAAAAGGGGCTCAGTATAAAGAGATCTGAGTACACAGAAGCTCTAGGTTACACTTGAGCACCTCCAGGTTTAGAACTGATCGGTGGCACTGATTTGGGAGCAAAGCCCAGAGGCCACTGGAGACCGAGTGCTGCTGCAGAGAACTGCTTGTGTTTGATCTTTGGTCTATCCCCGTGTAAAACACAGCCCTAAAGAAAAAATAAAAAGAAAAAAAAAAAGAAGACAAGAGAAAGATTTTGGCAATGAACCTGAACTCTATAATGAAGTGAACTTGAAATCAACTAGGCTAAAAATAATTGGTGTTATTTGAAGGTAGATGAAAATCCCTCCATCGTTTCTTTGGGAACTTTAGAAGGAAAATTATCCTACCAGGATAGTGTCTGAAAAACTCAAATCAAGGTTTGCCATTTGGGATGTGCTTCCAGGTCAGTAATATGGGCTTTCCAGAGAACCAGCCATGTACTACAGACACACACAGACAGAGAAACACACGAATGAGGAGGAAAGAATAGAAAATGAGGCCAGCTTGGGCTCCTTACCGGGGAGCGGGTCTGAGGCTGCGTGTTCATTGTTTGAGGGGCTTGAGGGTACACCAACGTGGTTGGAGCTGCATTCTGTCCTGAGGGATAAGGAGCCTGCCAGGGAACAAGAAAAGCAAAGTGAGTGGATCCAATGATTCATCCCAAAAAACAGGAGTAGAACACGTTATCAGCTGGAGTGATTGACATGGAGATAAAGATGAAAAGATTGCAATGGAAAAACCATCTCTGTTGAGGACCAATTCATCAACACTGCCTCACAACAGTACTTGTAGCTCCACTAAGATTTCTACTAGTAAGTAACAGCTGCATTGCTCGTTATTAGTTAGAGTTTGCTACTATGTATCACCTGAGCTCACCAAGTGCTGCAGTGGAGAACAACCCAGGAGACACATGACCCCAACACAGTGTCACCAAAACCCTAAGCGTCCAATGGCCTGGCCACCTGTTTCCAAAAGCCTCCTCTGAACCAGCTTCCAAGGAAAGCCAGAATTGTAGACGATGCCAATAAATCCTCCAAAATCAGGCAAACAGCAATAAACAACCTTGAGTGTGTTTAACAGAAGCTGCTGCTGTATTAAAGCACTTCCAACACAATGGAAAAGCCCAAAATCATCCCAAACGGAAGGCATGCCATGGCTACAAGCACTGCACATTTTTCCTACTTCCAGCCCTTTCCGTGAGCTATAACTATTTATCCCACCAGATGCTCTCCCCAAGTGTTATTTGCCCAAAGTAACAGTGAACTGGAGCTCTGGAGCTCCGCCAATGACGCATTTTAACAAGACTTTTAGAAATAACTTTTCAGAGCGCCTTTTTCCTTATTCTTTTGGTACCAAAACATTATAATTTACATTATTGTTTTTTGAAATAGCTTATTATTGTAATGGCACAAGAACCAGCCACCAGCCTGCAACAGCCTTTGCTCTCAACAACCACAGAATCATGGAATTGGTAATGTTGGAAAAGCTCTCTAAGATCTTCAGGTCCAACTGTTGCCCACCGCTGGCAAGGCCACCACTAAACTATTTCCTCAAGTGCCACAGCTACATATCTTTTAAACCCCCCAGGGATGGGGACTCCACCACTGCCCTGGGCCGTCTATGCCAGGACTGGACAACCTTCTCCATGAAGGAATTTTTCCCAATATCCAACCTAACTCTGAGGTTGTTCCTTGTCCTCCTATCCCTCGTTCCCTGGAAGCAGAGCCTGAACCCCCGGTTGTCCCCTCCTGTCAGGGAGTTGTGCGGAGCCAGAACGTCCCCACTGAGCCTCCTTTTCTCCAGGCTGAGCCCCTTTCCCAGCTCCCTCAGCTGCCCCTGGTGCTCCAGCCCCTTCCCCAGCTCTGTTCCCATCTCTGGACATGCTCTAGCCCCTCAGTGTCCTTCTTGTCCTGAGGAACTCAGAACTGCCCCAGGGCTGGAGACGCCCCAGAAGTGCCAGCACAGGGGTACAGTTTGCATTTTTTTTTTTTTTTTCCTGCTCTTCCATCCCCTGGACTAATCACCTTTAAAGTGCAACCCACGGTAAAGGAATACAGAGTTTGGAAACAATTCAACCAGGAATTCCCTGGTCTCAGGGGGTAAAAAAGAGACAAGGAAAAAAATACAACAAATACAACAAACACGCCTCCCCAAAACATGGTAGAACGGATGAGGGGAATAGGCACAACCCAAAAATAGTCCCATCCCCAAACCCAACTGCTGCAACACCTTCTATTCCTACTCTGGGACCACACTGGAACTGCTTTTTAAAGAGCAAAACTTATACATGACTCCACAGATATGCGAGGACACTGCTCCTACCACACAACTTAACTAGGCAGGACCTTCTGTTAGCTTCTGCCTCATTTTCACAGCTTTTTGGGTCAAAATGATGATAAAATCTGTGTCTCCAAATACATCACTAGATCTTTACTATGATCCAGGACACCAAACACACTGGGCAGGGTATTTAGCTGGACAATGTTGTTCTGGAGGAGTTTATACTGATACAGCAGCACAGCTTCTGGTTCAAGAGCAATTAAATGCTTTGTTCAGCTCCTGATGGCAGCAGCATCCCCTGAGGGGTGGGCAGGGCAGGTTTGCTCTGTCCCTCCTCTCCAGGAGCTCACTGATCCAATCCACTCCAGCCAACCTCTCCCTCCCTTTTCATCACTGCCAAAACCTAATTAATGTAAACAACTAAATGGAAAGAAGACTTCTATTTTTTTTCTTTTTGAGATATCAGAAGCAGCATCAACTCTTTTCCCCTTTTACTTGATGAGTGATTCTGCTGGAGCTGGTGGTGTCAGTCATTCCAGAGCGAATAACCCAAAGCTAAGGAGAAGTGGGGAAACTCTTTTCATCCACAACCTGGAGAAGTTGTCCTGCTTTTTTAGTATCCTGCTGCTGACTTTCTGCATCTGGGATCTCTGCCAGATGGGATCCTTAGTGTGAGACTAAGGCTTCTTCCACAGGTCCAGATGCTGCTGTTTGTATCATGGAATCATGGAAGGGTGTGGGTGGAATGGACTGTAATCATCCTCATGCAGTGCCACCCCTGCCATGGCAGGGACATCTACCACTGTCCCAGGTTGCTCCGAGCCCTTCCAGCCTGGCCTTGAACACTTCCAGGGATCCAGGGGCAGCCACAGCTTCTCTGGGCACCCTGTGCCAGGGCCTCCCCACCCTCACAGGGGGGATTTCCTCCTAATATCCAACCTAGACCTCCTCTCTTTTAGTTTAAAGCCATTCTCCTTTGTATCTCTTCCAACAGCCGGCAGTGAGCACAGAGGGCAGGTGACTGTGTTGGGAAATATTATAAATAAATAATACCAATAAATGCACCAGCTGATCACTGGCTCCTTGTGCCTCCAGCTCCACATCTCAGGGGATGAGACCTCATCCCAAATTGCTGCTCCCACAGCACCTCATCAACAAGAGAAGAAAATATCTACTATTCCTCCCCATCTTCAGACTCATGAAAACATTTCCTTCAGGCTTAAATTGCATGTGACAGAGCAGAGCTGTGATATGACTCCCAAAGGGTAAGTCAGATATCTGATGCTGCCCCAAAGTCAGTACATACCTCCAAAACAGCCCTGCCCCATTTTCTTTTAATTGCCTAAGCCAAAGGAAATGTGAGAGAAAGGGAGCATAGCTATCCACTAAGCCCAAAAATCCTCTGAGTTTTAGCAGCAAAACTATAAAACAGGTATTTGGAAACACAGTGCCAAGGGCACTTCACTGGTGACACATCATTTGTGACACTGTGACACAATCCAGGGTTAAACTTGCTTTAATATTTAAAGCCTACCAGAATGAGCACAGCACTAAGTTATAAATAAAGAAGAAAGCATATAAAGGCTTAACTAGAGGCCACAGAAGGGTTTCTGCTATTAAGGTGTTGCCAAGCAAGGCAGTTTTGGACAGATGACCCCCCTGGATGCGAGGTCACAAGTAAGGAACAAGTGCAATACAAATCCCACAAACATCAGCTAAATAAACATGTTTTACAACTATTGCACAATAACAAATGCTTCTGCTTCACAGATTTCCAACCAGAGGGACTCTGCCTGAACTGTAAAACTGCCTTAATTTTGTGTTAACTTTGTGTTAAAACCATCATAAGGCGAAGAAAAGGGAGGGAAAAGTGGTTTATAAATTGCTGCAGGTATTAACTTGACATCAGCTGTGGGAGCCTAAATAAACTATCAACAGAATAAACACAACAGAATAAATCACAGCACTCTGCTGCTTTTCATACACATCAGCTGATTAAAGCATTGTATCTATTCATCCGTCAAAGGCCTTTTTCCTGTGCCAAGCAGCTAAATGGGTACAGAAAGTGATGTGGTCACGTGCAGCCACACAGGGCTCCATGCACCGGGGCTGGAACGCTGGAGTGAGGGAATGAAGAGATCAGCAAGGAAATGCTCCAAAAATCCCCTCAATAAACCCTCACAGAGGGCAAGGCAGGGAAGCAAGTACTGCTCTGTAGACAAAGGTCTGAAGCATCTAAAGGCTGTATTGAATCCCTGAAGTTCGAGTAACTGCTGGAAGAGGACAGGTGCTGCTGAGCTGCTCCACTTCGAGACAGAGCAATTTGCTTCCCTTAATGCTCCTATCTTCCTGATTTTATACTTCAGCTGTGGCTGTTCAGGGTAGGAAGGTGTTAATAGCTGAGTGTTTATGTATTCCCACAACATGCTGGGGAAACCTTTTCTCTGGGCTGTTTTCACCTTGAGCTGCTGCCTGTGCTAAGCAAGGAAAAATAATCACTATCAACAAAACAACTGAAAAAAGTTATTTTTAGCTCAGGTCCCGAGCTGGTTAATAAACACTGAGCCTGCATTGTAATATGACTTGAGACTGCCTGTCCTGGGACTAAACAGGCAAAGAACACACATCAAGCTCAAAAGAGCTGAGTCACCCAGCTCTGCCTCTGGAAACATTTTTGGGAACAAAAACCTTCCAGCCCCAGGCAGAAAGGTGTCACTTAGTGAGCTCTGTGGCTGGGTTGGCTGTTGAAGGGGTTAAACCCTGTGGCTGATTCCCAAATCCTCTCCCTACTCAGGGAAGCGGTTGCTGGGTCTGTATTTACTGAAGTTACACAGGAGGAGGAGAACTGGACTCGCAGCTCCAGCACATGACCGTGACTCAGGAGCTTTGCTGCCGCTCCCAGGGCTCACCGTGACCTTGGGGAGGGAACCTCTGTATTCCCAGTCACCTCCCAGTCCCAAACCTTCGCTTTCCCAGTCACCTCCCAGCCCCACTGGCACAGCCACGGCTCCAGCTCCCCCTGGACACCAGCACAGAGCATAAACCTCTTGGGAGAAATGTGACAGAGTAAGCAAAACACTTTAGAACAACACGGGATTTGCTGGGGCCACTGCAGCCCCTGGCTGTCCCACAGCAGCCCAAAGGGCTTTTTTTGCGTGGCAACAGACCAACGTGGTGCTACAGGGGAATAAAAACTACACTCCCTTGCCCAGGTGGTTTTACATCTCATTATCTCTCATGTATCATTGAACTACTGATGGAGAGCACCCAGCTAAAAACTCACCCAAGTGCACCACTAACATTTTCAAAAATATCTTGTTATTCTTTAATGTCAAGACATAAAATATCAAAAATATACACTGTATGGAAACAGGATAAAACTGTTATGAGATCCACCTCTTTTCCCAAACAACACAACAGCCCCAGCCCACACCTGTTTCTCCTGTAGTACAGGGATTTCTGCATAAAACCTGCACTGGTCTGTTCCCAAGCCATTCCCCGACCTGGTTAAATGCTAAATATTGATTCAAAGCCTCCAGCTGGGCACTCAGGCACAGTCAGTGTTCTTTATACTGTACATTATAAGGGTTCAGTCCCTAGATTTATAAATTCTTACTCACACAAGCCCCTAAGACCAAAGGCAGCTGCCCCTGGAGCAAAGTACAGGAGGGGGAGGTCATTGCACTGGAGTCTCCTATTTATCCCTGTTTTTAACAACCAGACTTGGTTTTCCTTCCAGCTGCTGAACGATTTTGGAAATCTTGAGGAAAACCACAAAGGGAGCACAGGACTGGCTGTGTTGATGCACCAGCCCTTGAGGCTGCTTTTGCAGAATTTTCTCCTGGGTCACTGGCCTGGACAGCAGGAATTTGGCCTCAGACGCTGCACAACCCATCACTTTGCTCACAAGTGCGGAGTGATGGTGACAGCAAGGATGTGGCTATTAATTGTGAATCATCATTTCTTTGTGGACCTGGGCTGGCTCTGCCCTCCCACAGCCCCAAATCCAATCACTATGACAACTCAATCACTACAACCAAACAACTACAACCCGCCAATGAGGGAAACCTCTGGGCATTCAGCTCTGGGAAAGTAAGAGGATTATAATTTAAACCCTGTATCTTCATTTCTCCCTAATGAACTCCTCAGAGGTAGTGAAGGCCAGAATAGCAGCTCCTCACACACACCCAGCATCTTGATTTCCCCCAAGCTTTGGTTTCTGCATGCCCTGGATTTTGAGAAAGGTGCATCAACACAAACTCAGTGCTGGGGGAAGAGGCTTTCCTGGCCTCCCCACAGTTAGCTGCTCCATTCCTGTGAAAATGTACAAAACTTTTGAAGACTGAAGGTTACAGCGAGATTTTATTTTTTACCTGATGTGAAAAGCTGTGTTATTGAAGGCAGAGAGAACAGCCTCAGCTGGAGCATCCCAGAAGTGCCCAGAATTTCTTTCTCCCACAGACACTTGGCCAATGAAAGGCTCCGCTTCCATCCAGGTGCTGCCTTACGAACACCAGCAGCATCCAGGGAAAGGCACAAGGGAGTTCCTGCTCTCCCTGTCTCCCTTACCACACTCTCCCAGGGGCTGCTGCAGAGATCAGTGAACACAGGGTAGAGCAGTTTTTGACGCACAATCAGTATTAAGGGACAAAATTAACCACTTTGTAACTATGTCACTGAGTTCTGGAGATGCCCTCCAGAACAAGAGGCACCTCCAGCCTCAGGCACCTCCTGCATCTCACCACAAACAGGGCATCGCTCGCTCCTGCACCTCTTCTGGACACATCTGAATGTCACTATTATTTTCGAAACCACATAATTCAAATCTACCTGACTTTTTTTCCTCCCTGGAGTGCTCTGCACTCAGCAGCACACACTTGGAAGCTGCTAGCAGGAAAAAGTCCAGAGTATCTGTAACATATAGATCCAGCTCATCTGCAAATATTACAGATGATGGTGGAGAAACCTGAATTATTAAATTTATTCATTTCAGCCTTTTTTATACAGCATCCCCTCAAATAATGCATAAAGCATATTCTCTCACTATTCTTGTGAATTATTCCAGCTTTAAAAATAGCACAACAAATGATTAAGCCACTAAGCAAGAACAATTCCCCTCTAATGCTCGCAGTTTGCCTTTCATTATTACAATGATATTTCAATGATCATCAGCAACATTCTCAGATCCCTCTGCTTGAACACAAGTCCCCATACACAGCTACGTGTTCAAATATGCAAGTTTTAGGTACCCATCACATCAGAGATGCCACATTTTTAAGCAGCTCATTTGCAAATTATCCAGAATCACTGAAATCAGCTCGTCCTCACCAGGGCAATGCTGCAAAACAAAAATATACAGCAGTTCCACTCTGCTGCCTCTCTAAGCCAGGGCTGCTCCCCTGCAGGGTGCATCAGCACCTGAGAAAAACTGTTTTCCTGCATATATTGCACATATTCCAGGTATATAATACCTGGAATATTCAAAGTCCCATTAAAGTCCGTGACAAAAGGACTAGAGCTCTTCTCTGACACCAAATTGCGCAGATGAAGAGCTTCCACATAAAAAACAGAATTAACATCATTCCAGTGCAGACACTCTGCTCCTGACCAAGGGGCTGGGATGGCACCAGGGTGGGACATGGTCCAAATCTCTGCACATCGGATTCACTGGGAAGTTTTGAGGTTTGGATTTGGATGGAGGCATACAATAAACAGGAACTGTGACTGTTCAGTGAGTTTATTTAGCTATTTCCTCAAAATGCCAAGACTTGGCTTCAGGTGTTTTGCCTGATTTTAAGAGTTTAACAAATTGCAGATAAGTAGAAGATGCAGAGAAGTAGCTGGCATCCTCATTGCCCTTCTCCTGACAAGTACACTGGTTTATTCCCTCTTTTTCCATAAGCCCAGTCTTCAGGGAACTCCTCTTGTTGGTAAATATTAAGATTTTAGTGTAAGGACACCCCATGTCAGGGGGTGGAACAAGATGAGCTTTAAGGTCCCTCCCAACTGAAACCAGTCTGGGATTCTGTGATTAAGCTCAGCCTTTAAAAAGATACAAATATTCCGATTCAGGAGGAATTACTCCTCTTTTTTCCCTTCCTCCTTTGCAGCAGTTCTTGTCAGGATACATCACCTGTGTCATTACCTGCACTGACAAATTTGTAACAATCTTTTTTTATGGCTTTGAATGTTTTCACCACATCTGAGTGGGCAAAGCATCAGGGCACAGGGAAACTGAGTCCCAAGTAACTTCCACAGAGCTACAGGCACTTTTCCTACTTCAACACATATGATGAGATTGTCTCCAAGGGAAGATGGCGAAGGAACATGGTCTGCTGTTCCCTGGACAAGGACTGTTTGTGCCAGGGACCATACAGACATAAAATGCACATTCTTGACATGCTGGAGTAAGTCCTGAGGAGCCCATGGAGATGCTCCAGGGCTGGAGCCCCTCAGCTCTGGAGCCAGGCTTGGGGAGCTGGGTGTGTTCACCTGGAGAAGAGAAGGCTCCAGGGAGAACTCAGAGCCCCTTCCAGTGCCTGAAGGGGCTCCAGGAGAGCTGGAGAGGGACTGGGACAAGGGAAGGAGGGACAAGACACAGGGAATGGCTTCCCACTGCCAGAGGGCAGGGTCAGATGGGATATGGGGAAGGAATTACTCCCTGGGAGGGTGGGGAGGTCCCGGCACAGGGCGCCCAGAGAAGCTGTGGCTGCCCCTGGATTCTTGGAAGTGTCCAAAGGCCAGGCTGGATGGGGCTTGGTGCAGCCTGGGATAGTAGAAGGTGTGGGACTGGATGAGCTTTAAGGTCCCTCCAGCTCAAACTGTTCTGGGTTTCCGTGATTTTCTCCTCAGCTCTACTGGGTGTACATGTCCCTCCCTATAGTGCAAAGGCAAACAGAACACACAGCCTGAGGGAGGAAAGAATAATCTTCCTCCCTTCCAGGTGAGGCTCCAACCCATGAGACCATGCTGAACTCCAGACACAGCGGAGGACCTGCAGTGAAAGACCAAACCAGTGTGATTTTGAGTCATGGGTGTGGACAGGTGTGTTGCTGGTGGCTGCTCTCTCCCAAAGTAATTTTTAAATCCATCAGCATGGAACTTGCGGCTAACAAAGGTGTGAGGCCATGGATAATGTCACAGGAAATCATTCCATAACATCTGGAAACACTGCTATGGCTTCCCATGGCTCCTTACTGAAGCTGAACTGCCAGGCTCTGCCCCAGCTGCAGCACCTGGCTTGCAGCCTGGGGTGGTCTGCTAATGACCACTATGTAATTAAGTAAATTGGCATTTTCTGTAATAAGGGCACTCAAAAATATGGAGTGTATGTGTGGGCTGAGGGCAGAGGACTGTCTGCAGAAACATCCTTGAGTTCACAGAGTGCCTTTCACTTGTTCTATAAAACTGCCTCCCATTTTAACAAAATAGACTTCAAGGACAAATACTTGTTCCCAGGAACACAACCCCAACCAGCCAAGACCCTATTCTACATCAAAACGGCAACAGCAGCTTTGCAGCTTTCCTCCTATTTTCTTCCAAATACCAACAAGAAGCTCCAAAAATGTGTCATCTGATATCTCTGAGGATGCTGCCATCCTTGGAGATACTCAGAACCCAAAGGGAGGTGGCCCAGAGTTATCTGCTCCAGGTGATGCAGCTCAGAGCAGGCACCTGGATCTGGTGATCCCAGATCTCTTCCAACCTTCAGGTGAAGGCTGTGTGAGGGCAGCAATCAGATAAGATATTCAAGTTTTTCTGAATTAGACTGAAGCCCAGAAATACCCTACACATAAAGTGTCTGAATTTGCACAAACCTAAAACAAGTAAATAAATTATGAGTTTCTAATGGTACCCTAGGGAGGGATCTGTGGAGAACATGGGCACAGCCCTTCCAGGCTGCAGGGAGTGGAATTACGGCTCCGTCATCTTTGTTGGTTCAATGGAAAGCAGCACAGTGAGAGTTCAGATGGCAGGAGAACCAGGCTGTTCATGGATTCAAAGCCTCACCTCTGGAATGTGGTCATCCCTGCTGCAGGTTAAATGGCTCCAGAGATTATTCCTGTTTCCCAGTCTGACACAGCTAACAGTGGACTCCAGGAACTCCAGAGCTTCATCTCGCTGGTTTCTCTGGCTGCAGGGACATTTTATGCCCTCTGTGCTTACAAAATACAGTCTGTGTAAAGCCCTGACTTTTGTGCTGACTCTGGTGCTTTATGGAACACATGGTGTTTGTTTAAAAATTGCGTATTTTCTGGAGCATGCAAGAAAACATCCATTAAATTGCATGGAACAGAAGGTACTATTACAGAAGGAATTCCAGAATTGAAATTATTAAATATAAGAAAATGGCAAACTGCCCAGAATTGTTTTGTGTTCTTATAATATGAATAAAAATGTGGTTCAACAAGCGGCAAAGTCTGAAAAGCACCAAAATAAAGCCCAGGGCATGTGACTGTGAGAACAGAAAACCACGTGGAAGAGTCCTGAAGAAAGGGATCTGGAGAATTTTTAAACAGCTACAGAGAAGTTTGATTTTCTATTAAAAATGCTGTTTAATTCCACCTCAAACCAAGTTACTGCCAAGTTTAAAAGTGCTTTTGATTCCCAATAATGTCATACGCCAAACAAAGCTTCTTCTGCTCACGCAGAAGCCAGGATGTGCCGTGAGGCCAAGACACCCACTGAGAGCTTTCCCATTCCAAATCCCTGTGCCTGCACATGGTGGAAGGGCCAGGGAACACCTGGAGCCACGTCACAGCTACTCCAGAGAGGAAAAGTTCAAGCAGCAGTAGAAAAACACTTCTCACCCCACTGGGCAAACCAGACTGCTTGGTGAAGGATTAAACATGCCTCTCAGAGCTGGAATTTTTTACAGGGGCCTGGAGTGCTAGGACAAGGGAATGGCTTCCCACTGCCAGAGGACAGGGATAGGTGTGAAATTGGAATGGAATCCTTCCCTGTGAGGATGGCGGGGCCCTGGCACAGGGTGCCCAGAGAAGCTGTGGCTGCCCCTGGATCCCTGGAAGTGTCCAAGGCCAGGTTAGATGGGGCTTGGAGCATCTGGAATAGTGGAAGGTGTCCCTGCCCATGGCAGAGAGCAGAATGGGATAGGATTAAAATCCTTTCCCACTCAAACCATCCTGGGACTCTATGATAGGATTCTATGAGGCAGATGAGGGGCGGGTCTAAAGCTAGATCTAGTCCCAAGTAGACTCAGTATATGTGCTGCAAACTTTCCTTTGCACGTGTACATGATAAAATTGTAATAGGTCTTCCTTTCTTTCCTTTCCTTGCTAGAAAAAAAAATAAAATTAAAGGCTCTTTCTGTCTTCCTTGAGTGCACAAATGCTAAAACTAATTCATACATCCCTCCTACGTTGCGCCTTATGAATGCCAACTGCTTCCAAGCTTAAATAATTAAAACAAATTGTGTTAATCAGCACTTGAAGCTACATTATGCCTTCCCAACTCTCCCTTCCTGCAGCTCTTACACCCAGATGCTCTCCCAAATTAGAAGACACCCATGAAGCCAAACATCCCCACAAAAAAGCCCCCTGAAGCCCAAAGGCACCGAGACACAAGACATATTTGATGTTTCCAGCCAGATCTGCCCAGATCTAACTTAATGAGGTAAAATGCACAATAATGAACCAAAAATAATGAAATACATTCTAGGAGGAAATATTCCCAGCATTATTAACCCAATCAAAAACCTCCTAATCCTATTACGAACCAGAGGGTTCAGCTGCACTTCCAGCAAGTCTTGAACACAAAGGCCAAAAGAAGATTACACTCCCGGATTTATCAGCTATTAAATAACTCTCAGTTTCAAATCTCCACCTGCAGTCACATATTCCTGCAAGCCTGGAATTTTCAAAATGCATTGGAAATTTGCTGGGATAAAGCCTGACCCAGATGTACAGAAGGAAGCACAAGGAAAGAAGTGAGAAGAAAAAGAGGTCAAATTCTTGACTGGTCAAAAAAAAAAATCCATTACTACATATTAATCTGGTTATTTAGGTAGGTTTATTGTTCACAAAACACTATCAGGAGTTAAATTGTTTAAATTTGCTTTATTTCCATTATCTGGAATGGACATAAGATCCAAGAAACTGGAATGTGCTGCTTGGAAGAGCAGCACAAACAGGCAACGTTTTTCTTCAGCTGGTCCAGCATCAACTTCTTGATTTATACAATGAGAGTTTAATCTTTCATTCTGTGTCTACATCATGAATAAATACCCTGACTGACAACAGGAGTTACAGGATTCTGGGCGGTTTTAACCAACAGGGAATTGGCTATAACGGCACCTTACACAAAACAAGGAGGTTCCTACACAGGGAAGTTCTCTGTGAGAAGAGCTCCCTGCAAAGCTTGGAGACCAATGCAGATCAAGGGATCCACAACGATGCTCCTGATCACAGAAAATGATGGACAGGGGGTTTATCTGAATGTGACAATAAAATTGGGACCCTCTCGTGCCCCAGGGGCAGGGGAAGTTTATTATCTGATTTTATGCCGACTATTTCCTTCTAGCAAAGCACACATGGACCCAAATAATGAAGAATCATGGATCTGGAAGGGACCCACAAGGATCATCCAAACCCTGCCCCTGCACAGACACCCCAACAATCCCACCCTGGGCATCCCTGGCAGCACTGTCCAAATTCTCCTGGAGCTCTGGCAGCCTCAGGCCCATGTCCATTCCCTGTGGATCCTGAGCAGTGCCCAGCACCCTCTGGGGAAGAGCCTTTCCCTGATCTCCAACCTAAACCCTCCTGGCACAGGTCCAGCCCTTCCCTCAGTCCTGTTCCTGGTCACCACAATCTGGGGGAAGATGAGTTTAATATGTAGCAACCAGATAGCAACCAGACTCCAAAGGCAGCTGCCTCCAACAGGTGGAGAGAACAAGGAGTAATATTCCCCACATCCCAGGGCACTTGACTGACCCCAGGGTACCAGTGGGTGAGGTTACAATTAAATGACATCCCTCCTCCTGTTCCAATCCCTTAATAAACATCCCTTTATTAAAAGCATCTCAAATTGGGCTGCAGAAGATTGAAGCATTGAATAAACATCATGGTTCTAACAGGATTATTCCAGCTCCTGTAAAAAGGATCCAAGATCATAAAAGAGGGGCTTGGGGATTGCCTAATAAATATGCCACAGATGGCAGGCAGACTTGCTTCCTGGCACATATTCCCAGACCTGAAGGTACTAAGGAATGTCTCCCTGCTATTACAAATGCTAATTTAACGATGGTGACATTTTTGAGGACCAGAATGAGACCACAAAACTCTCTTCACTTCAGGCACAGAACCAGACGGTAACAAATTTCAGCTGGTACAATCTGTTCTGGATTTAAATCAGCCACCTAAAAGTCAAGGTCTCCATGCACCAATATCCAGAAAATTCAGCCTCCTTGCACTTTTGTTCTCCTGGGTGTATCTCGACCTTTTAAGTTGCAGGTGAGAGATGTCCACAACTACAGCAGCTCCAGAGGAAGGTCCCCATCAATGCTGTGGGATTCTCTGCTGCGTGGGGGCTCCAGCATTCCAGCCCATTCCAAGAGGCAGCCGTGGGCAGGCAGGTGGGCAGGCAGCACCAATCTGCTCCGTGCACAACATGTTCTTAATGACAGCTGAAGCTATCCTGATTACAGAGGAAATTCCTGACAATTTGTTCCAAGCACGGTTGCTTGACGCTTCCAAACTGTGGGCTTGGACTAGGAGAATCCCTCAGCATCCCACTGGAGCCAGCAGTTCTAAAGCTCAGGCAGAGAAAGCCAAGAGTCTTTTCCGAACTGTTCACTCTCACATGCCAGAACCCACTGCACTTGTTCCTTGGGATCCTCCAAAACACTCTCAGGTCACAAGGGGGATGAAACTGTCTTCTCCTAGTGCCTTAAGCTTTCCACACTGCCTCTGGAGAAGCCCTCTCTTCCTCTGTCCACTCCATGGACCGAGGGAAACTCATTCCTGCTGGTCCCAGCCCAGCTGCTCTGGAATTGCTCAGCTTTCCCATTATCCAATCCTACCATGACTGCCCCATTCATCAGTGTAAGGCACAGCTGGAATGGGGCATATTTACAGCATTTCAGCTGCTCTCTGCTAAGGGCTCTGGGAATGCTCTCAGCCTGCTCTGGATTTTCCCATCCATCATGGGATGGTGCCTGACTGCCAATCCAGGCCCTGCCTGAGCTCTGGATAACCTGCTCTGGGAGCCATATCCAAGGAGGAACTGCTCTGCTCCTTTTCCAATGGCTTCTCCTTTCCTCCACACACTGAGAAAGGGAATTGTGTCAAACCAGCTCCTCCTGCAGCCTCAAGGGGGGGAAGGAGGCAAAGGGGCTAAGTCCATCCTCTCCCTGTCAGAAGGAGAGAAAGACATGCAAAACCCACCAGGAATATGAAATTTTATGTACTTGGAGCCACATATGGCCATAACACCACTGCGGCAGCATGTGCCGCGTGTTCCCCGGCGCCAGAGCTCAGCACATTCCCGAGAGCAGCACTATGATTTCAAGGCCCTGGAATTTGGGAAGCAGAGATGCTGCCTGTTGCTGCAAAGACGGGGATGTAGGGCTGTTCCACGTCGCTGCCAAGGTCTCCTTACTGTGCTGCACAAACTAATCCTGAAGGGCAGCTAAGTGCCGGAGAGTGTCCGTCAGGAAAGCTCTCAGAGGAGGTGGAACACAGAGCCATGCTCTTGTTTTGGCTATGTCAGATGGAAACAGTGGAGGAGTAAGAGAAAGGGTCACCCAACCACAGCACCACAGAAACAGCTGTTTCTGTCTGTTTAGATAAAGCTAAAGGAAAACAAACAAAGGTACAACGTTCACTTGCACCTGACTCTTCAGGTTAAATATCCCATACATTCCCTGATCCCTGGTTTCCAAATTCCCTTTCCGACCCTTGGCACAATGTCATCATCTCATCACTAACAAACTTACAGTGAACTGCTCCAGCTCCTAGAGCTCTGGTAAGGGACAGCAATTCCTTTTATCACGTACTAGAATTCAAGGTATTACCTCATCTCCCAGCCCCCAGACGTGCTGGGACAGTCAGCTCTGGAGCAGCCTGGACAGCAAAGGGTCAGTGGTGGAACCAAAGCATTTGTTAACCCTCGTTCTCCTTTGGAGCATGGCTCCTGCCAAGGGTGAGGGTGAAGGGTCTGGAGGGGCCACATGAGGAGCAGCTGAGGGCACTTGGTGTGCTCAGCCTGGAGAAGACAAGCCAGAGGGGAGACTCCGTTGGGAGTTATAGCTCCTCCCGAGGGGCAGCTCTGATCTCGGCTGTGATCAGGCACAGGACTGAGGGAAGAGCTGGACCTGTGCCAGGGGAGGATTTAGGATGGAGATCAGGGAAAGGTTCTTGCCCCAGAGGGAAGAGGGGAGCGTGCGTGGCACTGCTCAGGCTTCCCAGGGAATGGGCACAGCCCCAAGGCTGCCAGAGCTCCAGGAGCATTTGGACAGCACTGCCAGGGATGCCCAGGGTGGGACTGTTGGGGTGTCTGTGCAGGGGTTGGACTCTGATCCCTGTGGGTCCGTTCCAGCTGAGGACATTCTATGGTTCTGTGAGATCCCCACTTCAAGAAACTCTTGAGCTTCAGATGCTGAGATCTCACCTGGGTAACAGCAAAGACAGACTCTGCTGAGCCCAGGGCTAAGCACTCAGAGCAATATGCCCACACCAGCAGTGACACACATTCCATCTCTGCCCAAACTCCGTTTAGTACCAAATGACATCCAAAGTCGAAAATATCCACCAGTATTTTCATTTACTACTGCCTCAAAAGCAGTGGAAAGATTACCTTGGAAAGACTCATTTGATGAGTATTTATTAACTCAGGGGTCTGATGGAGAAATCAATGACCCTTAATCAGACTCCAATTCAAACAAAGTGGTTTTGTCCTTATCTTTTATGCTCAAACTCCCCCTCGCTACGTTAGGCATGACTGGACAAAGGCAAAGACAACCTCTGTTCAGTGTTCAATAATCAACACAGTGTGGGTAAGTAAAACGCAGTTATTTGTGGTTTATTGCTGTTTAAGTAATTAATAATAACGCATTCATCTGAATCCCATGTCTGAGTCCCTTTATCTCTAAAGGGAAACAGCGGGATTTAAGGTGCCCAAGAATCAGACAAAATTACCAAAAAATTACTCTCTAATCGCTTTCTAAAAGAAAGCAAACAAATGAAACCATGATGGAAATTCGCAAACTACAAGAGGTGTGGAAAGAGGAAACTTCCATTCACCTCGTTCTTAACACAAGCACTAGGGTGTTCCTTGAAGGCCAGGGGAGACAAATCACAGATGCAATGAACAGGTTTAAGCTTTCATCCACATCTCCATTTAGCTTGGGAATTTCTTACCATAACATAGAAACTCAACTCCTGACAGGGGTCTGAAGTGAGATACACAGAAAAATATTCAGAATTTAAATTTACCCAAATCCTTAATAGTTCTGGGATACGGAAAACTGTCCCTAGGGACAGGTTATTCTGTAAGGCTTTGATCCCCTTTCAAGCCTTACTGGCGTCCCAAGTGCAGGCACCTGTATTTTGGTTCTTCACAGAATCCCAGAATGATTTGGGTTGGATCAGCTTGTTCCAACTCTCTCCCGGCCACAGGCAGGGACAGCATCCACCAGAGCAGGCTGCTCCAAGCCCTGTCCAACCTGGCATCATCACCTAACCTTCACCCAATAGAGGAGATTTACTAGGAAGGAATGTCTTGTACCATGACAAAAACCAGGGAGCATCTGAGGGTTTGCTCTGCAACCCTGCTGTGTCCTCCCTGTTCTGTGAGCCTCAGTCCTCAACCCAGAGCCTTTACTCCCAACAACCCTGCAGCAAGAGTGCAAGAACAGCTCCAACACCACTAAGGCCTGCCAGACACTTCAGTCTCTAATTTCCACCCATGGAGGATGAGCACCTGCACACTCCCAAAGACAACCACAAGTTTCACTTTCCCCATCATATTTTATCTAAAATGTGAGTTCCTTCCATGATCTGTTTCCAGGCATCTCCTGGTCTGGAAGGTCAACTCCAGTCTAATGTTTCAGAGGCTGGCAGGGGGGCTTGGATCCATTTGAGGCTCTCCCCACCACCTTCCCATTCCCAACCCACCCTCGGCCTCTCATCTTGCTCCCCTTCCTCAGAACAAACCCACTCTCCTGAACAGCTGACCTGCTCAGGCCTTCCTGCTTGATCCACACCAGTACAAATTAATCAAGAGCAAAGGGAACCAGGCTTTTCTCTATCTCACACTTCATTCCTTACACATCTCAGTTTCCCCATCCCAGTATCTTTCATCTCCCTCTTTTTCTTGCCCCATTACCTGACTCTTTTGCCCATCCTTTTTCAGATAAGCTTCTCCACTCTCAAGTCAGCCCCGCAGAATATTTACCTAATAGAGGCTACAAAGAGACTAATTCATTCCATTTATC
The DNA here is from genome assembly GCA_013399915.1 of Illadopsis cleaveri. NCBI lineage: Eukaryota > Metazoa > Chordata > Aves > Passeriformes > Timaliidae > Illadopsis > Illadopsis cleaveri. The sequence goes on along the minus strand of VXBB01004256.1, from coordinate 165,996 downwards.
TCACTAAACTCTATTTCTCCATTCTTATTGTGTAACTCCGATTTATCTCCTGTTCTGAAATTTCTTGTAACCAAGCCCTTTTGTCTCATCTCTTTTATGAGAAATCATTTGTGCAACTCGTTTTCCTGACCCATTTCTTAAAATTACAGAACTGCACCACTTTGTACAAAATTCCCCTGGGAAAAGCCCTGAGAGAGGACACAGGGCACTTTTAGGGTGTTTAACCTGGAAGTCAGGCCACGCCCCAAAATGCCTGATCCAACAGCAAAACACATTCCTCCTCATCCATAATTGTTTTCTCTAATTTTTCAAGTTGATTTTAGTTTCTGTTACAGACTCCACAAAAAACTAATGTCTAATAAACTTGTATTTAATTTTAAAATACCAACTGATGGTATTGGTGCGCTAATCTAAGTGCTGCCCATAGATCACTGCAAGGTTCAAGCCACATCCTTTACTCACTTTATTTCTACACTGGTCACAGACAACACAACTCAGTTACCTTTTGAGCAGAGAAGCTGAGAGTGGGATAGGAGGAAAAGGGGGAGGCTGGGAACACTGCTCCAACACCAGGTCTTACCTGTGAGAGCCCAGGGGACGATGCATGTCCCGGTGGTGTTGCAGCAAGGTTTGGGTGTCCCTTATTTATTTCATGTGCAGTGTAAGGGGATGGGGCAGGAGGACCCGGTTGTCTTGCTACTTGTGTAACCTGTGTGGAGATAAACTGTTAGTAAAACATTACATTAGTAATTAGCCTGCAGAGACTCCATTGTATATATCTAGAGAGATAATATGTATTTATCTAAGTGAAACACTGGACAAGTTATTTAACTATTTATGTGACTCAGGAAAATGTGAAAGGACCAAAAAATCAGATCACCAGCTGGAGTCACTGGTGGAAATGTGTGGGATCCCTTTGCCTTCAGGCCTGACACCTTCTGATCCCTCCATGAGAAGCTATATCAAAAAATATTGGGATTTTGCAAGGGGATACACATTAGCGTAAACCAAGTAAGGGGGAAATTTGCATATTCCCCTCCAAAAAAGAAGAATAAAGGACTGCAGAGAGGCCATGGTATCTGCAGGGCTTGCCACAAGCAAAGAATGAAATAGCAATGCAATTCTTGTATATGTTTATCCCCTTTCTCAACTTCTACTGAAAATACTTAACAAAACACATTAAGCAAAACATTAGAAAATTTTTTTCATAGCACACAAATATTTGCTCCACTTTACTATCTCCATGATGGAACTGTTTAAATATATTTTAGAGAGGGGCTATAGTAAAAGAAAAGGGGAATCAAAGGAAAAAAAGTCACACAACTATTGGGTGACACCTCCGGCTGTTCAACACAATCAAATTTTGGCAGATTGGGTTAAAACGCACACTACTGAAATTCAGCATTTGCTTCTCACTGACCTTTTCTCATTTATTTGTTTGGTGAAAAGCACCACTTAATCATGGAATGGTTTAGGTTGGGAGGGACCTTAAAGCCCATCCAGTGCCACCCCTTGCCATGGGCAGGGACACCTTCCACTGTCCCAGGCTGCTCCAAGCCCCGTCCAGCCTGGCCTTGGACACTTCCAGGGATCCAGGGGCAGCCACAGCTTCTCTGGGCACCCTGTGCCAGGGCCCCCCCCATCCTCACAGGGAAAGATTTCTTCCCAATATCCTATCAAACAATCCTCAGTCTGTGCTAAAGGCACCTGAAGCCCACACAGGACACTGGCACTATGCAGGCCAATGCATGCATATATGTCCTTAGCAGGGTAAAGAAGGCAGAAGGAAACTCCTGACTCCTTTAACGGAGTATTAGCTCCAAGCTCCAAGAGAGCAGAAGTCACAGAGTTCACCACTTAAGTGATTTTTCCAAGTCACTTTATTGCACTCGGTGCGTCCACGCCTGTCATTACAGTTCCTAAACCACCACAGCAGCTGCACCAGCACTCAAATCCCAAGAAATCACAACGGGCAACAGCTCCAGGCTTGAGAATGGGCCAGGAGCCTTCACTGTGTGAAGATTTACAGGCCCTTAGCGCACATTAGAGGAAAGGGTGGGTCAGTCACAGAACCTCATCCTCTGTCCCCACTGGATCCTTCCCTTAGCCAGGGATGAATCATGTCTTTTTTGGGCTGATCTCTCTTGGCAGGTGTGCGCACGCAGCCTCAGCTGAATCACAGCCAGCCTTACAGAAAGCTCCAGAAAACTTTCCACAGCCCACCCCCAAGAAAATTAAAGTCTCTCCCATGACTCCTGTGTCAATCCTGAGAGAGCTGTCATGTCAGTCATGCAGGTCTCGGTGCTTAGAAATGACTATGGATTGTGACAGATATCAACTAATGCAGTCAGGGAGGGGGAGGAAGCAAAGGCAACCCAAAATACAAGGAAATAATTCCTATCAACAACCCCTGTGGCAGGTTGTGTCCGCGCTCCTCAACAGGATTCTCCTTGAATGGCACTTCTTGGGGGAAAAGAGAGGTTATTTTGTGACAGCTGTGAGACTTCAGCCACTGCCAGTTTTGACCTCCCTACTCTCAGCAGTGCAAACACTGCCCCAGCTAGGGCTGGAGCCATCCAAAATCCTCTGATCCAACAGCATCCAAGCCCACACAGGGCTTTAACAATGGGGACAGGCGCATTACCAATACCCCAGGTCAGTGTGAGCATCTCGCAGTCCTCCTTCTCCTCAGAAATTATAACATGCAAATAGAATCATGGAATAGAATCCCAGAATCACTAAGGTTGGAAAGCCCTCCAATATCATCTAGTTCAACCATTAACCCAGCACTGCCAGGTCCACCCCTAAACCATGTTCCCAAGTGCACATCCCCACACCTTCCCAACACTTCCAGGGATGGCAACTCCAGCACTGCCTTGGGGAAAATAACCTACGTTGGAGGTTACTGAAAGACATCAAGAAATGCTCTCATGATTTGATCTGAAATCTGGAAGCTGAACTGAGAGGAAAACTGCAGCTGCTTGAATGAGTCCATGAGATATCCCCATGCAGTGCAGTAGATACATGACAGACACAGGTCTGGACCTACTAAAATTGCCTTGAAAGCCTAACGAAGGCAGCAGAACCATTATAAAATTGTACCAGCTTAATAGTTTGGCAACAGCACATTTGGAGAGTATCCCACAGGAGCCTACCACTGATTTTCCAGGACCTCCTAAGGCTAGCCAAGTCTAGCTTAGTGGACCCAAACCAAGGACTGGTGTTTTTTCCAGCAGAAGGAAAAGCACAGAGAGCCTTTCTCAGCAGCTACAGTAACGTTGGTGTTTCCACACCTTCCTCTTTCTACAACGAATTATTTACAAATAAACTGAATTATAAGATACTGATTTTAGTGCAAACAAGTAGTAAAGGATGACAAACTTGCTAAATTTGTGTATTTTTTCAGTAATTTTTAACAAAGGTAAAAGGTAGAGACCATCTAAGCTCATCGCTCCTGGGGTACCTGCCCCCACAGAGCCCAGGGTGTGGTTTGCTGTTTCTTAAATGGTCTGAGATGACTATGGAAGCAAATATCCTCCTTAAATCTACAGGTTAAATTGTTCTCATAAAAATGGATACACAAAATTACATATTAATTTGCTAGGGCATCACTTTCTATTTTCCCTGAGTAGCAAGAGCTAATTATAGCTTTCCAGAAGCCTTAATCCTGTATTTTAAAGGAAGCAGGTAATGAAATACAAAATAAAAACTCAGTCTGGAATTCTTGCTTTTCTTTCTGAGATCTTCTACACATTTTGGGTTTAGCATCTTTTACAAGTTTGGGATTACTCTTTACCCCACCCAAGTCCCTGGTTTCAGGTACTTGAGAAGCTGTGGCTGCCCCATCCCTGGAAGTGTCCAAGGCCAGGCTGGACAGAGCTTGGAGCAACCTGGGATAGTGGAAGGTGCCCCTGCCCATGGCAGGGGGTGGCACTGGATGGGATTTAAGGACCCTTCCAACCCAAACCATTCCATGATTCTAGACTTGAACAGGATGAGGAACTGAGCTTCCCTCCTGCACATTCCACAGCCTCCACGGCAGCCGGGCAGGGACTGCTTCAGCCTCCTGACCCAGATCCTTCCCTTAAGCACAGGATGGCTGGAGCAGCTAATCCTCCCTAATCCCTTTTCTACAAGATTCGCTTCACTGCAGGAAGATCCCTTTAAAGGACATGAAGGTGAATCACGGAGCCTCTGCTGGGTGTGAAACACTTGGGGGGACCAACAGGACAAAAAGCAACCAAACACCCCAAAAACGATTGACGGAGTCAACCCTTAATCCTTAAAAATCTGGGACAAGGGGGTTCTTCAGCCCCTCACTTCCCTATTACCTTCTTTGCCCCCAGCTGGTGTGAGCTGGGCACCCTGACAGGAGGTGGTACCTGCTCCAAAGGCACATGGGGGACAGCAATTACCGAGTGGCTTCAACCAACCAGTGTTGGATCCAGCCCCGCCACAGGGACCCTGTTCCAGGCTGCACCTGACCAAGTGACTTCTCCCCAGACAAACACACCTTGTTATAACACTCACTCCCCATCAGCTCTCATCCAGAAGTCATTCACAGAAGCATGGGGGTTTGGGCTGGAAGGGATCTTTAATTCATCCCATTCCATGGGCAGGAGCTGGACCTTCCACTGGACCAGGTTGCTCGGGGCCTCAAGCTTGCTCCTCAGCTCATGGAAGTTTATCCCAGAGTAGTTTTGGGCCAACCTTCAGCACTTACAATCACAACATGCTACTAAAGCAGTTGCAAACCCCCACCATAACCTGCCAAAAACAGTTATTTGTGCAAAAAACTGGATGTCCATGAACATCATTATTCTTCTTATCCAATTCCAGAGCTGTGCCTCGTGCTGAATTTGAAGAGCATGTCTGCCTCTGCTCATTCACCTCATTTTCCATAGATTCAGCTCCATTCCCCTGGGCACAGAACACGGATGGCTGGTGGGATTTACAGTCACCTTTTGTGCAGTTCCCTTCCCTTTCAAACAAACTTCAACCCGAAAAACTCTCTTGAATATATTTCTTTGAAATAAATTACAACAGAAAGAATTTCATTCTTATGCCCCTTCTGAACTCTGTAGGTTTGGGGTCTTTCAGAGGACACAAAAGTAATCACCCTCATTTCTTGCAGTGTAGAGGATTAGGAAACACCAGGCAAGAAGCTGTTTACAGGACAACCCCCAATCTTTATGTCCAAAAGCAGCTCTGCAATAGAGCATTCTCCATTATTGATGAGGGAAAATTATTACAAGGTTAGTTCACTGAAATAATTATTTCCAACTGCGATCTTCCAAATAATTTTACTACTGGATTTATTTATTAAAAAGCCAAACCAACAATCCACTCAGTATAAGATGTCACAATAAATAAATAAAGACGACTTATCATGAATTTAGGTGGGTTTGGTTTTAATACCAGTATGATTTCCTTGATAAAGAGGTTCTACCAAAGCCTTGTTGTGAATTTTGAGCATCTCCAAGTTCTCACACAAACTCCATCCCACTTGGCCTCTTCCTCACCTCCTACCTCTGTCCCACTGGAAAACTTGTTTCTCAGATTCAGTTTTATTATTTGGGCTCATAGTGGAAGCCACATGATTTTCCACTCCCATTTTTGTAGCTGTGGGAAAAAAAAGCTCTGGAATGTGCAACCAAGGTACTGATAATGCATGTGGAAAGGCATGGGAAGGATAATTGAATTATTTTTCATCTTTATCTAACTAAAAATTGGGGTTTCATCTGTGGGTTGCCCATATCTCAAATGATTTCTCCCCACCCCAGCCATGCTCTGAAAAAACATACATCTCTGGAAACGATGATTCATAACTGACATGGAATCCCACAGAAGATGTGCAAGCAAATAAAACGCTGATGGGGAAAAGCAGCTCCGAGTACTGAGGATGCACTTGAAGGTTGGACTTCAAGATCTTGGAGGCCTTTTCCAACTTTCATAATTCTGTGATCCCACAGTGCTCTTCAAAATGACTGTTTAATGCAAATCCAGGCCTTAAACACATGGTGCTGCTTCTTATGTAACAAACCACTGAGACCTTTCATGAATGAATTTGTCAAGGCCCTCCCATCATGTGCTTTTTCCTTCCCAATTAATTTTTCCCTGGACTCCCTCTGAATCTGAAACCTGCCTGGGGCTTCAAATGGAAGCCTGAAAGGAACCCAACTGAGAAATTTCTCTTTTTTCCCCAAAACATGGAATTTTCTCTCAAACTTGTGCATTCTCAAATCTTGGAACTGAGATATTCCCAGCCCTGTCTTCTATTCTTGTAAAATAGCAAGGAGTGATATTTTTCCACACTGAATAGCTATTTTAGGTCATTCTTCACAGTTACTTTTCTATTTTGCATTAAATTAAATTTTTACAGTCATATTTTCCCCACAGGCATCTGCATTATGTCTTGGGAAGAATGAATTGGAAAAAATAATCATCTTTAAAGGATTTTAGGTATTTTAAAGTGTTTTTTAAGTGTTGTATGGGCTATATAAAAGATAACATAAATTGAATTATTATAACTGTTTGTACATTTATGTTCATATAATGGTTTGGGCTGGAAGGGACCTTAAAAGCTCATCTTGCTCCATGGCCAGGGACACCTTCCACTCTCCCAGGCTGCTCCAAGCCCTGTCCAACCCAGCCTTGGACACTTCCAGCAATGGGGCAGCCACAGCTTCTCTAGGCACTCAGTGCCAGGGCCTCTCCACCCTCACAGGGAAGGATTTCTTCTGAATTTGTTCCGTTGGTTTTGCTTTTCTGCACACAAACATTTCCATATCAGATACTGAGAACAGAGGGTGCGCAAAGCCTGCAGCTTGGGTTTGTTGATTCACTGCTGTCAACACCACAAACCTCAAAATCTTCAACCTTTGTCAGAGCTGTATGCCAATCATTCGAACTCACCTGGTTGGGAATCCATGGCTCCCTGGCCACCAGACCACCCACGGCCACACCTGAGTCCTGCCACTACAAACACCTGAGCTGCTGCATTTCTGGGACCAATGGGCACTTGGCAGCACTTTTACCCTTAATCCCACCCAGAGCTCAGCTCAGCACCCCTGACAGCCGCAGTAGAGGAGGTAGGACAAAACTCCTCTACAACCCAAAAAAAGGAACAGCTAAATATCCTCATTACCACTGAATCATCATGGAATGGTTGGGTTGGGAGGCACTTTAATCCTCATCCCCTTCCACCCCTGCCATGGGCAGGGACACCTTCCACAATCCCAGGCTGCTCCAAACCCTGTCCAACCTGCCTTTGGACACTGCCTGGGATGGGACAGCCACAGCCTCTCTGTTCTCACTCTGGCCAAGAGATGCTCCAGCCCCAGGTCCCACCAGGGAGCCAGAGCCAAGAACCCCATCCCCAATCACTCCTGCAAACAGCGAAGGAGAAAATCTCGCACAGCAGCTTATGTTTTTCTATAAGCAGCTTATGTTCCTGCATAAAATGTAGTGAATTTATCCCATCTACAGCTTTTCTTCCTGTCTTCCAAATAATTAAAAGAGCAGCTTAAAAGCAGGGTTTTTTGGCATTAAAAATATTTGCATTATCCCAATTAGAAAAGCAAAATATGGCTTTCCCAGGGCTGTGTTGATTTAGCAAAGTTTATAAATAACCCTGGGCTTCCAGCTATTGCCATCAGAAAAAAAGGAATTAATAAAAGGAAAAGATTATCATGTTCACTAATAAACATTGCTGTTTCTAAGCTCAGTTTCTACAATAATCAATATTATACACTACCACTCATCTAGGACAACGAGCCAAAGGCTCCTATCCTAAATATTCTATTTACTATCAAAATATTCCTTTGTCTGTACAATGGAATGTTTCACACGAAAACAAATCTTTCTTGACTATTTTTCTCCTGAGAAGTTATTAGAAATGTGAAGCCACTAGTACCCAAAACAATCAGTCTGTGAGATTCAGGGGAAAGGAAAGAGATGGACTAACACAAGTGAAAATATGGACAAAACTCCATCACTCCAGTGACATTGTTGGGAAAACACACTGTCCAATATGCTAAATAAAATTAGAGACATTTAAAAATACCAATGGACCCACAAGTCCTCCAAAGATTTCTTCCTTTCTTGCTCCCATGCCACAAAAAAAGTTCTTCATAAAATCACAGAATTATTAAGGTTGGAAAAGACCTCCAAGATCGACCAACATTTGACCAATATCCCAATGCCCACCCAACCCCTGTCCCCAGGTGCCACATCCACACATCTTTTGAACACTTCCAAGGATGTGACTCCACCACTGCCCTGGGCAGTCTGTGCCAATGTCTGACCATGCTTTCAGTGAAGAGATTTTCCTAATATCCAGTGTGAACCTCCCTTGGCATAACTTGAGGCTGTGTCCCTTTGTCCTGTCCCTTGTGTCCTGGGAGTAGAGCCAAACTTCCCACCTGGCTGCATCCTCCTGTCAGGGAGTTGTGGAGAGCCAGAGGGTCCCCCCTTCTTTTCCTACTCACATGCAACCAAGAGAGTCTTTTTGAGCACCATTTATTTCAAGGGGCAAAAAGAAGTTGCATTTTTTCCAAGGTATCATTTCTAACTGCAGTTTCTGACTGCACTGGGGTTCTGCACACCCATCTGATCCCCTCGCACTGCCCCAGCCCCAGTGGATACTCACAGTGCTGTACACAGCCGAGACAGTCGGAGTGAAAATCCGATCCTCCAGGGGCTGCTGGACAGGACCTCGGGGGATTCTGCAACACAGCGAGTCAAGGAAAGCAGCGTGGAAGGTAGGGCCATGCTTGGAGACATCCCCAGGGACACCCCACCCCAGGACCTGCGGCCTGGCAGTTCTGATCCCTCGGAATCTCCCGTGGCTCCAGAGGCAGCTGTTCCCACACTAGGAACGAGGGAACCCACAAGGGAACCCACGCAAACTCGTCACAGAATAATCCACAAAACCTTGGGCCGGTCAAGAGCGTCCCCCACCTCTGCTTTTATTTGAAAGGGAAAAGCCCCCGAAGCCACAAGCCCTCGGCATTCAGCGGACAAACCCTGCAGATCAGCAGGGCACTGCCGCACAATGGCAGCTCCTGTTTTGCTAACCAGGCAGGAATTCTGCTGGAATTGTTTCCTTGTTTGCCTCTCTTTACCCAGTGACTCCTCTCCTCAACCATCCACCAAAAGAAAGGGCTGTCAGGGGGATGGGAGGTTTTGAGGAGCTGCTGCAGGGTGACTTAAAGGCAAATTGCAAGAGTTTTCTTAATTGCAAAGGCACTGTGGAAATCTAAAGGAGAAAAAAAGGGGAAAAAAACTATGCACAAAACCCCCCCACAACGGAATCTGGTTTATTTGTGGAATAAAACAGGGGGATGCAGGGATCCAAAAGAATAAAAAAGTCTGACTTGGGTAACACCTTGTGGACTCACACAGATTCAGACAATACCCAATGCCCACTGTCACGGAAAAGGCACTTGGTGAAAAGTTTTCCTAAATACCATAATCGGATTTCACCTTTTTGCTGTTTATATTTTACACACCAAAATTTCATGGGAAATGAGAACAGCTGGATGGACTGAGGTTCTTGCAGACATGGAAGGACACAGACCTCACATGTTAACATGGTGGGATACTTAAAAAGAAAATAAAGTCATTAAAACACTTCTTAGTTTTAGTCTAACAAGGAAAAACACATTGCTAAGTTAAATTCTGAGCCCAGATTAGTTTGAATCAAAATTTCAAGATACTCTTTGCACCCCAAGTTTGATCCCCAGATTAATGCTGCTGCCCAAAGCTTTGCAGGGACCAACATCACAGTGACAGGACAGACCCTGCCAGCATTGACACAACTCAACAGCTACCCCAAGCTCCACAACCCCAACTATTCCCCTTAAATTGGATCAAATGTTAAGGTGGAAATAAGGACTGTTCAGACACAACCTGCCCTGCCCCTGCCAACTGCTCACAGCACATCCCAGCTGGATACTTCTCCACCAGTGCTGAGGCAAATTTACAGCATCAGAAGCACACACAGAGTTAAATTTACAGTCTCGTTCTCCTCTGGCTCGGAACTCACTAAAAAGCTCTTCCTTACCAAACAGGCTCAGAAATTGCTCTAAAACTTCTCAGTTTTGTTATATATTCAATGTTTGAGCCTCAGACACGATAAAAAGCTGCTTGATGGGATTAAGCTGGGAAGAGCCCAGCCCTGAGCTTTGCAGCACCTTTGCAGAGAGGCCCTGGCCTGTCACCCTGGCAGGTGACAGAGGACAGCTCAGGGCCAGCTCCAGGGCAGGAGAACCAGGAACAGGATCTGGCCCCGCTGGTGCTTATTCATCCTACATCTCTTTTTGCCTTTTTTTAATGACGGCAAGAATTCCTCTGCAGGGTCTAAGGCTCATATGCACTTTGCTCATCTGCCAGCTCAGGCCCAAGTGGTGTCATTTGATAAACAGAGAGTTTTTTAACAATCAAATGGGATTTAAAACTCTGACTCAGCCAAACAACAGTAAGATTTGTCACAAACTTCAACAGAGGCACTCCCAGCCTTCATCCCAAGGATCTTGCATTCACCCCCAAGTTTTGGAAAACAACTACAAAAAAGGCAAAATCTGGGAAAGAAGGATTAAAAACATACTGGGAGATGGAATGAAAACTCAAATTTCCTGCTGTAGCACCATTCCCTCTCCCCCAGAACACCCCAATGACAGGAATGACATCCCTAGGCCCAGGATGGAGCTGCCCTCCTTGTGTCACAGCAGAGATCTCCCTTCTCCAGGCACTCCTGACAATTCATTGAAGCAACTGCTACTTCAAAAGGGATCATTCCTGAGTTTGGAAAAACGGTTTCATCCTTGACAAGGTTGGGATTTATTTTCTTATTTTAGAACTTATATAAATCAGGAGGAAATAATCTCTTTTGAGCAGAGCAACTGCTCTTTTTGCACCCAAAAGACCTGCCTGAAGGAAGGAGCAGTTTAGATGGATTTGCAGAGTTTGGAGTCGCTGTTTAAGATCTCTCCTAGGAAGGGATAATTCTCGTCAGATCCAGAAGAAACCTTTTAAGTCCTTTTTGCCAAAGGACTTGACCTGGACACAAGACAGATAGGAACAAAATGTCTTAAATTCTAGTAAGCCTTAATGAAATAATGGTTGGAGAAAGTGATTATTTCCAGCATCCAACTTATGGCATCCACAGACTGACTCTCTGCAAGAAGTTGGGCAAGTAGAAGGGCTCCTGCTTGCCTGAGAGGAGCTGGGCAAGTGGAAAGGCTCCTGGATCCCACCAAGCATCTTAGAGCTTGCTCCTGCTCCCCAGTGGAAATTGCCACCGTCCCTCTCCCTCCACCTGCCAAAGGAGCCTGTCCTGGGATAACAGCTGCTGTTACTATGGGAGAAGTGAGCCAGGGTGATAGCGAAGTTCATCACGACTTGTGCTGATGGCACGCCCTTTTCCTAGGAATGGGTTAAGTGACAGCATGGACACTCCACCAAGGGAGGTGAACGGCTCAGGGCAGGCAGATGGGAGGCAGAACCTCACCCAGCAGCATCATCCCATCCACATGCACATCCACACCACCCCAAGGGCACTCACTCATCTGCTCTCACGCACCGATTTTGGTGCCACTGGGGCTGCAGATCCCAAAATGAAGCACAAGCCTTGGGATTGCTGCCCTCAGGCTGACCCAGTACACCAAGTTTTAACCTGCAAGTGCAGGAGTTAAAGTCCAGCCAGCCCAGCCTTGCTGTAGCACTGGATTCACCACAGTCAGGAACACCAGGATACCCTGAGTAATTCAGGCAGCTCTTTCATGTTCCGACCCTGCCATGCTGAGATTCAATCCAGGAGCATCCTGTGCCCTCCTTTTTCCTCCCCTATATCCTACCACACACATCACTGATTTGTGCAACTATGCTCCAAAATCATCCAGGAGGGTGGGGGACGGGGCAAAGCAAGGATAATCGAAACCTCACACAGTTTTCAAAGCTCCTTCCACAGGGAGAAAAGATGAGGAGAGCAATGAAGCAGAAGAACAGGAGCAAGGAAACCCTGTTAAATCCAAGAAGAACCTCTTAAAGCACCATCAGGTTGGTAAAATGCCGCCTCTGCTTTGCTCATGCCAAGCTGAATCACTCCTTAGAGTTCTCCCTGCTCCATCAGCATCACGCAAGGATCCAGGAGAAGGATGGCAACCCCGGCAATACCAGCACTGGATTCTCCTCGCCGCTGTTCAGGGCTCATTAACTAACAAAATATAAATTTAAAATCTCACCTAAGTGAGATACTTCTGGCAAATCCATAAACAAAGGCACAGTTGCAATGGGAGTTCCACCTAGTCCCCATCTGGCTGCAGCAGTGATTACAAGCTGGGGAATTTTGGAAGCTATTATAGACCCAGTGGGAGAAGGAACGCTGGCTGGAAACCAAACAGAATTTTTCTGGAAACCAAAAATATCCCTAAAAAGTGGAGGATATCTGTTAATTAGACAGCCACAACCACACTCTGAGAAGGGAATATGTGACTGCTCTGTAAAGTGATTAAGGAAAAAAAATCCAGCCTGGAGCTGCTGGAGCAATCAGTGGCACTGCCAAATGCTGAGTGAAATGACAGTCAGCAGGAATTCCTTGCAGAAATCACATTGTATCACATTTCTCTGCTTGCTCCCATCATACTACAGAACTGCAATTCTGCGAGATTGCTGTGTGCTGTTACAGACCTGGAAACACGCATCAAAATCAGCCCTTCCATCAGGAATTTGCACAGGTTTCTCTGCTCTGAGATTGCAGGAAGACAGAAAGAACGTTAATCCATTTTCTCCCAAAGTGGATTCATTTACCTTCGAATAGTGCTTCTCACCTAAGCTCATTTCACCAACGAGCAACCATTTTACCCCAAGCACCACTGGTCTCTCTGCCCTTCCAGCTCACAGCTCCAAGGAAGCCCCTCTTCCCAGGAATAAAAAACACCCACGGTACCCACGGGCACCTATGGAAACACCTTACACAAAACCATTCCAGAACTCCTGATTTTCATCCCTGTCCAGAAGTGGAGCCAGTCTCCCAACAGCTTCCCCAGGGTTATATAACCCCACACGTGTCCCTACTTGTACTGAAACTGTGCGTTAAAAATCCCAAGGAAAAACCATCATGCAAGATTACAGAAGGGCAAGAAATCACATCAAATTTAAGCATTTCTTCCAGCTTTCTGGAGCAAGGAATCTATAAAACCCCTCCCAGCATACATAGATGTGATGGCAGGGAGCTTTCCAGGAGCGTGTTTCTCTTTTGCAGCCTTTTCTCTATTCACCATGCAATTAAAATGCAGGAGGTGAACATCCCAACAGCAGCAACACTTCATTGAGCCAGCTGGGAAGCCACACAGCTCTGAAAAGGTTCAAAGGGAAAAGCTCTGCCAGTCACAGCAGATAGAACTTCCCTGGCATCACCCGCCCTTCCCAGCTCCACCATCCTCCACTCACGGGGCCAAGCCTTTTTTTCAGCGTGCTCAGTCTTACCTGGCAGTGAGCTCCAGCAGCGAAATCCAGGGAGCTCTGACAGTGAGATCTTGGAGAGCTCTGGCAGTGAGATCCCAGTGAGCTGACCATGAGATCCTGGAGAGCTCTGGCAGTGAGACCCGGGAGTTCTGGCACTGAGATCCCAGAGAGCTCAGTCAGGGAGACCCCACAGAGCTCTGGTTGCAAGCCAGCTCAGCGCTGCATCCTCTCTCCACATGCATCAGCAAAGCCCACAGCTACATCCCATCACTGCCACATCCCATCATGGCCACATCCCATCTGTGCCACACCGGGCTGGCTCGGAGCTTTTCCTGCCCATCCCTGCGCAGGCAGAGCTTGAGCTCTTAAAGAGGCAGCACAAGGGGGACCTCTGTGGGGTTTGGAACCCGAACACTTCAACGTCACTGCAATCTTCCCTGACTTTCGTGCTGTGCACACAGCAGAAAAGGGATGGGAGGCAGCATCATGCTCCCCTTAGGAAGTTGATATGGGATAATAATTAAGCCAAACTTATAAAGGAAAGGATAAGGGAAAAAGACAAACTCCCCCACAGCACAGAGTGGTCTGGAAAGCTGCATGGCAATGAATGAGGAGCTCAGAAAGCATCAGTGCTCCCTATCAGAAGAATTAAATCACCCACAAACTCCTCAGCAGGAAATTTTGCAGCTTGTTTCCCCTCAGCTTTTATCTTGCTACTCCCAAATGTAGCACCAGGAACCCCTTTACTTAGCAACTACTTCAGCAATCAATTTTCCCTTCAAAATCAATCCCTCTTTTGACAAATCACGTTTCAGAAGCCCAAGGAAGGAATGCTGGCAAAACAAACTACAGCCTTTAGAAGACAAAACAACAACAAAATCACAAAGCGAACTCCACCAAGTGACACATTACCTGGGAAAAATTAAAATACGTAAGATCAAAACAATGTCGTCATCTCTCCATACTGAAATATGACAACCAAACTGACTTCTTCCAAGAAAAAATAAAATTCAGGTTACAAAGCAAGTTACTCCAGACTTAGGGAAAGGCAGGACTGATGTTGCCTGGGTGACCATAATTCAATCCTCCTGTGTATCTGCAGAATCCAGCCCCTAATTACAGAGGTCCATGCTGATTTCCTCCATTCCCTGTCACCTCCATGTTTTCAGCTCTTACAGGACTTGAGCACCCTGACCCTTCACAGCTGAGCTACCCTTGCTCATAACAGATCAGAGATAATTACAAAAATCAAGACCAACATAATTCAAAGTCTTTGGAAAACACTTAAAGACCCCGCCTAATAAAATGCTGACCCTCCCTAATCATTCCCCTCCCTCCATCCAATGACATATCCCATCTCCCATCCTTGCAGGTGCGTTTGGGTGGGGGTTTTTTTGGTCTGTTCAGTGTTTTTTGTGGTAGTGGATTCCCGACAAGGGGATCAGGCCTTTTGGCTGAGTCTCAAAGGAATGAGGTGGTCTCTCTATGAAAAGAGTGCTTTTATTTCAGTTTTCTCAGCTGGATGCAACTGCTCTTGCACAATGTGACAGGATGTCAAAACAAAGCACAATTTTGAGCCCTGACTATACAACAGGTCAAGCTCCACTGGTATTTCAGTGTTTGGTTTTTATTGTTATTATACCAGGGAAAAACAAGTACAACCTTTTGCTGGCATGAGCACTCAGGAATATGGTCACGGTTAAGAGCTGCAGGTGAGGACTTCCTTAAAAGCCCACAGCAGCTTTACACCAATACTTAATTCTGATCTAAGGACTATTTCTGGCAAGTCAAATGTTTTTTTTTAAAAAGGAACACAATAAAAAGTGCTTGCAAAGTGGCAAAAATGGGGTTCATGGTCTAAAAGTACTGAGATTTTTTAAGAGAGCAGTACATCATCCCTGTCAAGAGATGCAAACGTCCAGGGTCTGCAACTTTCCAGAACGACTTATCCCCAGAAGGATCAGATGGCAAAAGCCATTATTAAGCTTGTTTCAATATTTTATGGCCCAGTATAAAGCTCCTTAGTGCCACATGTGTAGTCAATGTTCACAGCCCAAGTGCCATGTATCAGACATATAAATTTTAAGTGGATCAATGAAGTGTTTGTACAAACAACCTCTTTAATCCTTCATGTATTTTGTGTATTAAACTGCATCACTGAATTCTCTTTAAAGTCTTGTTTATGGGCTATTTTACACTTGGAACAAAACCTTAAATAAGGTATTTATCTTCTCCTTTTGTACCAGAAATGCACCTACATAAATATTGTTGATGTTTCACAACTCCTTTATTGCCTCATTCAAAATCCCGGACTGCAGGACTCATTCCTTGCTCCCCAACTGAACTCTGAGATGATAACTGGAAGTTGTCTTCCTGTCCATCCCTCTGCATTAAGTGCTCCTCATTAAATCATCCTCCCCAAGCTCTGTCTGGATCCAAATGTTACAGTGCGGCTTTCCCTGCTTATCCCAACTTCTGCTGTGCTCTAAAAGAACACTCTCCTCATAACAAAACTAGCTTTGAAATACATCTTGAGCTTTTTACCTAATTATGTATCATTAATCTCAGCATCAGCTTCCAAATAATCCCAAACACTGCCTTTCCCTGCTGTCTGCCACACAATGTCCCCTGAGCTGCGCTTGCACGGAGCTGAATGGGAACAGGGAGAGCTTTTGAAAGAGAAAGGGCACACAAATCCTGATGAACCTCAATGCCTGTCGGAAAACAAGCTTTCCAGGGCCGAAAATTGCAGCTTGAAAGGAAAATGTGACCTTCAAATGCTCACCGAACAGTGTGCTGTCCCTCTCCTGTCGCTAATCAGATTCCTGCTCCTCTCCCTTCAGGAGTCCTGACATGTTTCGGGAATCTGCGAATGCGGGCGTTGGCATGTCCGACTGCGTGGCCAAAGTTCAGGGGCAGAGCCCACCTGACATATCCCCAGCCCTTCCGTCTGATCAGCCACTGCAGCAGCCACAGCCACAGTGCATGTCCTGTTTGTAACCGAGCACATCTCCAAATCATCCAACTTACATCTCTTTAAATATCCATTCCACAAAATACTCCAAGATCCCAGACCGGTTTGGGTTCTGAGGGTCCTCAAAGCTCATCCAGTCCCACCCCTTGCCATGGGCAGGGACATCTCCCACTATCCCACGTTGCTTCCAAGCCCCCTCCAACCTGGCCTTGGACACTTCCAGGGATGAAGCAGCAACAGCTGCTCTGTGCAAGCTGTGCCAAGGCCTCCCCATCTTCACAAGGAAGAGTTTCTGCCCAGTATCCCATCTATCCCTGCCCTCTGGCAGTGGGATGCCATTCCCCTTCATCCTGTCAGTATCTGCCTGTATAAAAAGCCCCTTTCCCCTCATCCTTTCCCTTCTGTTTTTGGTCCATATGTGATAATCTCATAGTCAAGCCAAACAGGCATGCCAAAGGAAAGCTGGGTGCTAGGGGGAAGAAAACAGAAAAAACAACCCCTTTGTTGCAAATTGTCTATATTCCCAGTATCTCACTGATTCCACTGTTTTCAACTACAAACCAGCAATATTGGGAGCACTAGCTGCAATAGTTCCACCTGCAGACAAGCACCTAATTAGCCAGAGCTCATTACTTCCAGGCTCAGTTTTGCATCTCTAAATTAGCCAGCACTGACACAGTTCACCCGCACTAAATCACCCCAGACCTCGCCTCACCCCACATGTCTCCTTCCGGTGCAGAGAGCTCCAGGAGGCTGGCAAGACCCACACCCAAGCAAACGCCACAAACTCCCAACCAATTCTTCTGCCCAATACAAATATGTTTCTAAGGGCAACCAGATTTTGTTAGTTCATCTCTGTCTCCCTCCATTGCAACCTCAGCATGGAGGCAAACTGGCTATTTTCAGCTGAGACCTGGAAGGGTTGTTTGGGGTGGAAGAAACTGTGTCTAAACTCTGCTAATCCTGCTGGGATTTGACTTGAAGCGGGGTGTTGGTGGGTGGGGGACGGGTCTGAAGGCAACACACGGAATATTTCTGTAACTGTGAATTTTGAGGTGTATTTTTAACGGTGCCAGAAGCGTTCACAGCACAGCTTGAATAAGGTTAAATCCAGGTTTCAACCAAGCTGTGAAATATTAGTAATTACCAAAAAAAAGTGACAGAGGCTCCATGGGTTGTGCCTGTGCCAGCTCAGGTAACACAGTGAATGATGTGCCAGGAGAACATCTCTTGCTCAGCTATAGACAACTACTCACCAGCTGACTTGTCCTCTTTCCTCCATAAAACACCAGCCACTTCCATATTTTTTCAATACACATTTTACTCTCAAAATATATGGACTCTTCTAAGAAATTATAAAGTCAATACATTTCATCAGCGCCCTTCAACTGGAAATCATGGCATTGCCACGGAGAAGCAACGGCTTCATGGGGAATGTGCCGAGGTAGCCTTAAAATTCCATTCATTTTAAGAGGGTTATTTATGATTGTACTTGTCCATGTTAATTGAAACTCCCATTAAGCTGCAGGAAACAGGCAATGCTCAGGAACCTAGAACAGCCCTATGTGTCTTCCAACAGACCCTGCTACTCCAAGTGATTCCTCACAGATCTCTAGCTACAACCCCAGAACAGGCACTGTATAAACAGCCCAAAATGTTAAGGTGGGATAAAAAGGCTCAACAAGGTGAGCTCTGGGGACTCCAGCTGAGTTCTGGAGAATTGTCTCTAAGTTACAGAGGACTATGGTGGGCCAACATCCCACAGAGATATTCTAGATGAGGCCTGAACTCCAAAATGCACCCAGTAAGTCGGAAGCAGAGCTGTGTTAGGCAAGCAGCATGCACACCCAGCCAGCTCAGAACAGCCTGGCCCCAAAAACAGCCCTAAAGTCCCAGGCAGGGCAATGCCAGGAAGCTGGGCTCATGCCATGTGATATAGGGCTAAATACATCCTAAAATTCCATTAAATGACTACAGACCTCTGCTGGAGCTGTGCTGCTCACAGTAATGACTAAGCTTTTCTTTGCCTTCTGCGCAAGGAGAGCCAAGGCATGGGAATGAAGGATTTTGGCGCTGCTGCTCTTTACATCCATATATTAAAGACAAATCTGGCTTTTTGTTTGTCATCTTAAGGTCTACACCAAGACATCATTTCCTCATTTCTTAAAACAAGTACCAAGTGATCAAAACACAGAGTCAGAGTAGTCAGAGTGTGTATGTAAGGATCCTACAATGCTAAGTGCACATTTGCAGGTGATTCACAGGTATACAAAGCAGGGAAAGAAAACCTGCATTTCTCTGTTGTTTCAGAGGAGCTGCACTTTCCCAGGCACCAGCCATGCGTGGGAATCAATCACATCCAACATGCCCTAGGTAAGATCTTTGTCACCCTGCTACCCAAGTTGGGGTGATGTTCTTGGAGAACTCACTTCCAGCTGTCTGGAAGGTCTGTGGGTCAAGAAACCACTGAGGTTTCCAAAACAGCAGGACAATGGGAAAGGAAATCATGGAATGGGTTGGGTTGGAAGGGACCTTAAAGATCAACCAGTTCCACCCTTGACACGGGCAGCGACACCTTCCACTTATCCCAGGTTGCTCCAAGCCCTGTCCAACCTGACCCTGGACACTTCCAGAGATGGGGCAGCCACAGCTTCTCTGGGCAACCTGTCCCAGGGCCTCACCACCCTCACATGGTAGAATTTCTTCTATTTATCTAACCTAAATTTCTCCTCTTTCAGTTTGAACTCGTAACTCCTTATCCCATCACTACAGTTCCTGATGAAATCAGCTTTTAGGCTGTTCCCTCCTTATGACACAGCAACTTCCCACTACTCAGTCCCTCCTCTCAAACCTTTCATTCTGCCTTTTAGAACTTCAAATTCAACCCTAGGTTCCTTTCAAGGAACGAGCTGATTGGGAAAGAAAGCAACTGCAGCAGGTGGATGCTCTCCCTGCTAACCTTAACTCTAATCCTAACCCCAACCCTAGGCAGTTCCTAGCAGAAATGAGGGAACGAACAAGCCACTGCTCCCAAGGTTCCTGAGGGCAAGGGTAGGCACCCATAGCACCTATAAGTTGTCAGGTGGCATCACAGGAAAATTACCGTCAGGAAGGTGTGATCCAAAGGGCAGGATCCTGCAGGCAAGGATGTAGAGGAGACGGAGGATTAAGCGGTCACCCAGGGAAAGGCTGCTCCATAAAATGCTCCTAGTGTAGATTCCCTAAGCACATCTCTGCACAGGACTGTGGGGATGCAGGAACCCCAGAGGCAGCTGAAGCAAGGCAGATCTGAACATAACCTAGTGATCCAAAACATCAGAATCATGGAATCATTAAGGTTGGAAGAGTCCCCCAAGATCACAAAGTCCAGCCATTAACCCAGCACTGCTGTGTTCACCATTAACCATGTCCCCAGGTGCCACATTCACACATTTTTTGAAAACTTCCAGAATTGAGGAGTCCACCACTGCCCTGAGCAGCCTGTGCCAGTGCCTGACCACCTTTTCAGTGAAGAGATTTTCCCAGTACCCAACCTGAACTTCGCCTGGTTTCCTTTCATCCTGTCTCTTGTTTGCTGGGAACAGAGTCTGACGCCCCTGCCTGCACCCTCCTGTCAGGGAGTTCTGGAGAGCCAGAAGGCCCCGCCTGAGCCTCCTTTTCTCCAGGAAAACTAAACTGCTGAATCAGATGCTTTTCCAGAGTTGTTTTGCACTCCCAGATGAGAACCAAGCAGATCTCACTTAAGAAATAATTTTTCTTTACTATGTCCAGTTCTAGGCCCCTCAAGTTTAGGAAGGACATTGAGACACTTGAGCATGTCCACAGGAGGATAACAAGTCTGGTGAGGGGCTTGGAACACAAACCCTGTGGGGAACGACTGAGGGAGCTGGAGTTGTTTAGCCTGGAGAAAAGGACACTCAGAGGTGATCTTACCACTCTCTCTACAACTCCCTGAAAGGTGGTTGTAGCGTGTGGGGGTTGGTCTCTTTGTCCAGGTAGCAACTGACAGAGTGAGAGGACACAGTCTTAGGCTGCGCCAAGGGAAATATCAGTTGGAAAGACTGATAAAGTACTGGAATTGTCTGCCTGGGGAGGTGGTGGAGTCACCATCCCTGGATGTGTTTAAAAATAAAGATTGGACGTTGCACTCAGTGCTGTGGTTTAATTGAGGTGTTAGGGTTGAGTTGGACTCGATGATCTTGAAGGTCTCTTCCAACATAGTGATTCTGTGATTCCCATAGGAGATGGTAACAGCCTAAACCTCCAGTATCTGAATTCACAGCATGAGAACCATCAGCTTCACACATCAGGCAAGTCTGGGAGGACTTAATCAGAGGACAGAGGTTTGATGGGACTGGAAAAGGAGAAGCAGGTACACACACTCATGCATGAGCTGAAGCAGCGCTGTGCTATACCATAACCACACATCTACCTAAGTAATGCTCTGACTTGAGGCCACAAGGGGATTTTTGAAGATGCTGTTCCCCACACCCATGTGCATCTCTTCTAGGAGCACAACTCACTCTGAAAGCAGCAGCTCACTCATCTGGAAGCACAAGGGATAAAAACACAGAAAGATACAGGACATAACAAACAGCTTTTAGTTTTGCCCTTCCCAATTACAGAAAAGCCACCAAGCCATCCTTGCCCTGCACTGTTCCCCAGGGGATGACCAAACCTATTCATCAGCAATGAACATTCTGGAGGTTGCAAATACAGTTACAAATGTGAAAATCATCCAAACTGAGTAAGTAACAGGCTTTCTTTCAGTTGACCAGCGACAGTGACATTTCTTCTAAATTATTCTTGTAGCTGGCAGCAGCTGCTAAATCACTTTCTGTGCTCTGAGATGACCCAAACATCTTCATGTTTTCACAAAGGCAGGAGGTCTCCTATTGAAACTGGTGGAGGAGCAGCAGTTCCTGGCTTGGCTGCTCCAGAAACAAAACAAGGCCAGGTTGGACTGGCCTTGGAGCAACATGGGATAATGGAGTGTCCCTGCCTGTGGCAGGGGGTGGGACTGGATGAGATTAAAGGTCCCTCCCAGTCCAAAGTATTCTGGGCTTCTACATAACCCATGAACTTGATTTAAACAGAAGATACCTTCATGATTCCTGATGAAGAAGCTTTTCAAACATTCTCACATCCCAAAATAATTAGCCTTTTAGTGGCAGTTCACAAGCTTAAATAGCTCAGCTGCTTCTTTTAATTAGAAGATTTTTATGCAACTATTGCACCCCTGCTATTCCCTGAAATGAGACAAAGCTCTGAAGCTCCCCTGCCACCAAAATATCTGTTTTTGTGGCCCTGACAAAAATAAAATCCCTTTTAGTGTCAACCAGTAGACTGTCTACCTCAACAATATCACCTCACCTTGCTGCCCTTCCAACACAAAAAATTCTCATCTGTCCACTCAAGTAAAATGAAAGTAATAAATAATATTAATTCTAATAATAACAACAATAATAATAATTTATTGTGCAAGCGACTGAAGTCAGTGGCTGTTACTATTTTACATGGCTCTTACACTGTGCCTCTCATGCTTTCAAAACACAAGAGATAATCCTGGATCAAAACCAGAAAAAGCTGGGAAAAAGCCCAAGTCCTCCATCCTGCAATTCCTCCATCCATCCATGCCTGGGTGGCTAAGTGGGGAAAGAAACAAGAGACTTCAAAGGTGCTGTGAGTGGTACAGCCAAAAACTGATCTTCCCCTTGCACCCTCCACCTGCATGGAGCATTGCTTAGAAATCTTCTGGAGCACTGTTAATTAGAGGGGCAAGGGGGAATAATTCCAGGTCATGGGGTAGCCCCAGTGGGAAAAGGGAAGGAAACCAAGGCATGAGTTCCCTGAGGGCACAGTGCTTCCCCTTGCTCCTGCCACAGGTCAGCTTCCATGGGATCCCAAACCAACCTTGCTGCCAAAACACTGGCACCCACAGCTTCTGCCACCGCACTCAGCAAGGAATAATGCTTCTCAGAAAGGACTAAGGATCACAAGATTCCTTGGTGAACCAGCTCAGCCTGGTGATTCAAGAGAAAACTATTTTTTTCCTTGGCTGGGTGAAGTTCTCCATGGATTCTGTGAGCTGATTTAAATCACCAAATGCTCACATGATCATCACATCTGAGACCAGGCTGCAGACAGAGCCCAGTCAGCAAAGGCAGATCCACCCTCTCCACTGCAGTTCAGAGGCAGTCTCTAATCTCAACATGAAACCACAGCCATCAAAGCACCCCCAGAACATACCAAAATCCACACTGTGAACCAGAGACTGGTGCCTTTCTCAGCCAGACAGAACTTCCCATGCTGCTCTGTAGTTTTGCCTCTTTTGCATTCCAATAGAGGGCCTTGCATGGCCACACCAGGCTCTTCCCTTCTTCCTCGTGTTTCCACATCTCCACAACATGACTGTTGGAGTTGGGAGAACAGCTCTGAGGGGCCAAAGTAGACTTTGAAGCTATGAGAAAGGAAGTAAAGCAATGGCCATGTTCACAGCAGCTGGAGTCACAAGGAGCCCTGTGATTCTCCAGGATCATTTTAGTCCTTCATATGAGATGGCAGGGAGGTGAATCTTGGTAAGATGTAGCTTATTCCTGAGGGATAGAGTCTGTCTAGGTGAAGGGAAGTGATGCAGAACAAATGAGCAAGAACCAACACAGACACTACAAGGACCACTTGAGCCTCAAGGCAATTCAGACTCCAGGACAAGACACAAAACTTGTCATATGTTTACCAAAGTAAAAGTAAGGAAATACACGGGGAAAGCAACACTTTATCTGGAACAGATTTCCCACTGCTTCCATTCAACACTGAGATTGTTCTCTATGCTACCACCTGATTTGAAGTCTTCTAATTCTTTAATGAGCAGTTCATTTCAATGCCATTAGTTCATTAGCACACTGGAGCTTTCAGGAGATGTTTTACATACCACCTTGAACATGTCAGCTCTTGCCTTGTCTGGAAAGACGCTTTGGGAAGGGCCTTCCATCTGGTGCCGTGTCCAGCAGCACACAACTCCATCCCATTCTATGGAACAGGTCCAAATCCTGCAGCTCCACCCATGCAAATGCTCCCAGTATTGTTTAGAAACAACAACCGAATGTTACGGTCACAGGCCAAGCTGTGATGGATATTTGGGATCTGTCCCTCCACAGCCTGCTGACGAAACAGCATGTGCAGTATGACCCAAGCGGTGACTGTAACACAGGAGGGTGTTTGGAAGGGAGAATTCCGAGGGAAGACATGTTTACACAAGGGTCAGGCTGCAATTCCGTATCATCTGCCAGGTGAGGGGCTTTAAATTGTTCCTTTTTCTGGTTTAGGGATTAAGCGCTGTGGGGAAGGAGATCATCAGCACTGGGAACAGGGAGTGAGGAGAGATCACAAACAGGGTCCAGCTTGGAACTCATGATTTATCCTAGCTCCTACCTCGTAGTACACTGGTGGGAACAGTATTTATAGGAAGTGACACTAAATGGAGCATTGAGCACTAATTTACATCCAGGGGATCTTTTTAATGGACATGACAAGCAATAAACAGTCAACATTGGAAGAAGGCAAAATCAAGGAATCTACCATTGAAATCTAGGCATGAAGGTCTTGCAATTCAAGATATGGGGCATTCCCAGCTGGCACAAGGAGCTACAGGGCACTTGTATCTATGTAGGCAGTTTCCTCCAGCCATCTGAAGACTTCAAAGCAGAATGGAGGGGAGAGAGGAGGTGACCATTTGTGCTTAACTATAAAGCTCTTCAGCAAAAATTCATGAAGGTTCTAGCCTAATGGAACTTGAGACAGAAGGCTGATGTCCTCCCTCATCCCTGTACAAGGAAACCAGGAGATAATTGTCATTTAGCCTGCCTCCATAGGAGAATTACGCCCAGAAGCGGCCGAACATCCACAGCACCAAACCTGTGGCTGCTCCCAAGCTCGAGTCCAACATAAATCTACCTATATAATAGAAGTGACCAACGAATAAGACTTCTTAAATATCCCATAATACCAGGGATGTGTGACTGCTACTCAGCCAGCTTCCTCTTTTTTGTGTTAATTTCATATGAAGGTCCTCAGAGGGAAGCAATGCTGGTATTGGAAGACAAACTGCTTATTAAGGAAGGAGTTTCCAGCTTGTGCTACTTCAGTGCAGGAAGTTTTCTGGCACAGCTTGAGAAAGAACAATTTAGCAGCAGCTTGTGCAACTGGCTACACTCTGCTCTAAACTGATGTACTGATGGTGATATCTGGGATACTGGGCCCATGCCTTCCTTAGCTGAGGGGGTCCCTCGAGCTGGGAGCCAGCTTTGAGGTCCAGGATCCCAAGGAGCAGCTCACCAGCACTAATACAGGGTGCAGCTGTCAGGAAAGCTGCTGGGACAGGAGCAATCACACCAGGAGCTCCCTCACAGAGCCACAGGAACAGGGAAAAAGATCACCAACAAGCATTTTGGGGTGTTTGTCCCCAGTGCAGCAAGTAACTGTATCCATCACTAGAGGGGTCAGGCACACAGATATTTACACCATCATTGGAAATCTCCATGCCGGAGGTGGAAGTTTTATGCCTGTTTTATTGGAGATATTAAAGCCTCTTAAATGCAGGAACAATTAAAGAATCCCCATGATGCACAGAAAAAAAATAGAGCAATATAGATTTTTAAGCAGATTTAACTGAAAACAATTCTCCTGGACGTCTGAAGCACGACATGTGGCTTTTCCAGTTACCACATCCCTATCAGCATAAAGAACTCTCATTCTATAATCTTCCATAATGCTTTAAGATGCAAAGTATCCCGCCCTTCCCATTTCTCCTGAGTCATCTCACTCTTCATGCTCCTCTATTTTCCCAACAAATGCCAAGGTCACTAAGATTTTCCTGGGCAAACAGTGTTATTTGATAGCACAAGAACTGAGGTGTAAGAAGCACTTACGCAACCAAGTGGCTTTAACGTAAGTCAGAAGTATCTGAGGTCAGCGCTCACCTGGGCAGCACAAACACAGCCCTGATTTTCCAAGGGAGGAAAAGCTTCTCTGGATCAGAGAGCAGCGTAATACTCTCTCACTTCCAGTGCAGTTATGCTGCTGCTACCAGTAAAGCAACTTTTCATTTCCCCAGACATGGCTGAAAAACATTCCTTAAATATTGTACAGGAACAGCAATTCAGGAGCATTTATAAGGTTTGCATCCAAGTTTCCATCAAAGTCCTACCTGTGTATTTGCATTATATCCAATAAAAGGGATGGATTTACAACTTTTCCACCTGTGATTAAAACCCAGTGTTTCTTCAAAAAAAAAGGGGAGGGGGGGGTGCTAATCACAAATACCTGTTGCGTTTTTGCCCCAATTCTGCCAGCCAAAGTTTCACTAACCATATCCTTGGATTGATGTGCAATTCTGTTATGTAAAATCAGCTGACGTTTCCTGCAATTGGTGCTAAGTATGGGCACAGCTAGATTTGCACCCCTGAATACTCCAATCCCCCCAAATCATCATATTTTTAGCAACAAATTATCAGAATGCAAAAAAACCCCAAAACCTAGCTCCCTCAAAGCTGGCAAATTCACATTTAATCTAAAGCACTTTGGCGTCTCTTAGGCTGAATTTGTTTACTTAAAGATGGAATTTTTAAGAACCTGTAGGCATGGAGTTTGCAAAACTGCAGAGATAACTGAGTTTTCCTTCAAGGAAAAAGAGAAAACAGGTGCTGTAACATTCCAAAGCATCCAAGCCCAGCTAACCCACAGAGCTCTTCAGAGACCATCCCCATTAATTGAAGTGTGCTGAGCTGAGCTGTTCACAACTTCTCACACATATTCACTACACGGATTAATTGACAATACAGAAAATTACAGAATCATTTATAGTAAATACATGTGATTTCAAGATTTATGTAAGTATACACGACACACACTATCTGTGAATTTGTGTGAGGTTTCTAAGGGTCGTGGATCAGAGTTTGCTTGAGAAGTTGCTTCTCCAGTTAAGTGGAATATTAAGCATGCTGCCTCTCCATATTTTAAATATAACCAAGTGATTGTATCCACATCCTGTGATGTGTTCCTCCATATTTAAGAGAACACAGCCAAGAGAAAGCATTTTGCAAGGTCAGCTATTTCATCAGCCATCCTCACTTTTATGTAACACACTCCAAGTGTTATTAATCTTTCCTCTATTCCGATATAACCAATGGCATTCTTGAAGGGGAAACCCAACTGAAAATCCCCAGCAGGAGCTCCACATCTTGAATTCTGATTCATTTAATCACACTTGTTATAGCCTGAAGTACCTGGCCTTGGCTACATAAAAAGGTTTTTTCCTCTTGCTGTTTATGTGGGCACTTCCATCTGGGTTGACACACCCAGTGTGCCCAGAGACACTCCTGAACCACCATGGTGACCCAACACAAGGCCTTTTGTAAAAATAAGAAATCAAAAAGCTTCTGGGAGGGCAAGTGAAGATCTGTGCACAGATAACTGCTTCTGCTTGGAAAAACAGCAGAAGCAGTTGCTCAGCCAGGTGGGTAAATGTAATCCTAATCTCTGCCTTGCAGTGACAGAGCCCTGCGGCAGTGGGAAGCACATCATGGCATGTAGGGCAGAGGGGGAAAGCCCACATGGTACTGTTTTAAGGACCATCTCTGCCACAGGCGAGGTGAGGTGCTGCCATGGCACCCAAGGAAAGACCAACACGTATAAACACTGGCTGATATGTACCATGGCAAATCCCAAAGCAATCCATGTGTGATCCCACAGACAGCAGGGAGTTAACTTTCTGCTATTTACTAGAAAATAAATTCCCTATTTGACAGAGAAAAAAGTCCTAAGAAAGAAAAATCCTTTAGGAATATCCTCCTAACTAAAGGGATTGGGGTAGCGAAGCTTTGACTGTTATTGTTGCTTCCAGGGTTAAAAAACCCTCCACCTGAGGAAAGCCTCATCCCACTCAAACACACCCCACAGGCTTCATCCTCTCGTTTCCTAAACAGAAGAGCTGGTACACATCCAGGAAAGAAGGGGTTCTTGAATGGAAAACTCTGAGCACTTTTCAGGACCCTCTGAGTGGTGCTGGGAACCTGAGATGAGCTGAGCTATGGAAACACCCACATGAGGCCATTTACTGCACAGCAGGCACAGAGTTGGGGCCAGTGGCCAAGAGAAGAAGGAAACATTAAAGCACAGAACAGTGCTCGAGCAACAAAAGTTAAAATTTCACCATGCAGCTCTTATGAAATAGTGAAGAATTAATTTTATTATGGATAAATCAATTGACACTTTGATTATTTTCATTTTTTGCTACTTGGCCTGATCAGCTACTTTGTAAGGAGTTGCTGAAATCAACACTGAACAGTCAGCTTTCGCATGTTTTCCCAGCTCCTGGGTGCCTCACATTCCTGCTGCAGAAGGACAGGGACTCCACTTTGAGCAAAAGTTAATAATAATAATCATTATCATTGCATTTTTTCCTTCATTGGCATTAATCCCCTTGGCTCTGGACATCAGAGGAAGAGCATTTGACTCCAGAACAGTTTCTGTTTTGTGATGTCTGCCAGACCATCAGAACTGGCGCATGAGTAACGGCTGTGATATGTCTGCCTCTGAGCCCAGCTGATCCACATGGGAGCCAAGGTTCTACCTGAAGCTACCATGCAGGCCTGGAGCACCTCTCTCCCCTATTCCCAGTTGACTCATGAAGCACATTGACCAACAGCACCGCCAGACACCATTTCAGAATTTTTCAAGTGCAGGGACATCTCCTCTGTAACCTCCTGGAGGTGGTGCAAGAGGAACAAGGCATTTCAGAACTTCCCAAAACTGCCACAGCAGGAACAGAAGAAATAAGGTTTGAAAGCCAAGCTGAGCACGCATTTGGTTTTTTCCCCTTAGACTGCAGCTCCTGCCCTTTCTCCTCATCATGAACCAAGTGACAACTACGGCTGGGTTGAACACCACCATTGCTTCATTCAGCTCACTCCAGTCTCCACACTGGAGCAGAGAATCTCCAAGACAGCCTTCACATCCTGCCCTAAGGAATTTGGTTAATGGCCTGGAGTGCCAGGACACGGGGGAATGGCTTTGCACTGCCAGAGGACAGGGTTAGATGGGATATTGGGAAGAAATCCTTCCCTGTGATGATGGTGAGGCCCTGGCACAGGGTGCCCAGAGAAGCTGTGGCTGCCCCATTGCTGGGAGTGTTCAAGGCCAGGTTGGACAGGGTTTGGAGAAACCTGGGACAGTGGAAAGTGTCCCTGACCATAGGATGAGCTTTAAGGGTCCTTCCAACCCAAACCAGAAGGCACTGCATTTCACTCACTTCTGAAGCCTGATGATTTTTAATACTGCTCAGCCTCAAAGGATGAGGCGTTGTACATGGATTTGAGAGCAATCCCATGGGTGGCAATGCTTTGTTGTCTGAATTAAAAGCCTCAGCTCTGAGGCTGGCACTTACACACTTTGCAGGGTGAGTAATGAGCAGCACTAATGACTCTGCTCATCCCCACGGGCAGAAGAGCCCAGTGGGATCCTGCCTTCCCGGCATGGCCTGGGGCCTCACAGTCACTGAATGAAGCAGGGTCAGCAGTCCTGACCCGGCCTGCGCCAGCTTCCGGGACTCAGGCTCTTCAATACCTCCATTGAGCAGGGACAGCTGACTCGTTCGTTCTTCAGAGAGATGTGGGTGATGGTAGGACATGAGAAATGGATATTTATGGCATTTGGGAAGAAAAAAAAAGAAATTTGAGGTTCTCATCCCCCAAAATCTTTTGAAATCTGCTCACTATTTAGTAAAAAGAGTGAACAGCACTGCCAGATATTCCTTAAGCACCTGAATTGTGGTTCCTTACCCCACTCCCTGCACTGATTTTGGTATGAGGTCATGACAAATCACCTGTAGCCCCACAGAATAAATCTCCATATACCTATTTCTATGGAGTTTCAGACTTTCAAAGGAAAAAAACCCAACAATGTAAAGAGACCTCAAGAGGACAAATACCTGAAACAGAACCATGTGCATGAAAAGTACTGTGACAATTAGTAAGAGAGTGTGAAGAAGCAAGTTTGTACTTATTTCCTAGTGGAAGAGCTGGAGCTGAAAACACATTGATGGGCGGGAAATTAAGGAAGAGAATTCAAGGACCCAAACAAAAAGGAGAGTTGATCCAATTCCTTCAAAGCTCAGCAGTTGGGTGCGAACATGGCCACTCTCAGTACAAGCCCCACCGTAAAAGGAGCAGCTCCTCTTGTCACTCTCTGACTCATTTCCTGCATTCCATGTGAGGGAAACAGAAAAGCTTTCTCCAAGATCAGCCCAAATAGGAAAGGGACACTGCCCCAGCTCCAGGTTTTCATCACCACCCAAGTCAAACAGACACATTTAATATGCTGGGTTCTTCCGCTACAGAGGCCTCCGCGGGTGTGTTTGCCAGGTCAGCTGAGCCAGTATAACAGGCATGCAATTGGATTTGGTGTTTCTGGATAGCAAAGGCTTAAGGGACTAAAACAGGGATTGTGCCTGTCCATGGCTGATGGAGGGTCAAACTCATATTTAGAGGATCAAGCACCACACAAGTGTGGTCAACACACCTCCTAATTCAGCTGCATCAATCCCCTCCCAGCCATCCTGGAGCTGCTTCCTACCTCCACACTCTGACAACACTACCACTATAATTAATTATCTGATTTAAGAGTTCCAGGCTGATGGTTCTGCAATACAAAAATCTCTCTTTACTCAAACCTAATCAAACTGAGGCTGAGCACTGGTGTTTTAAGTCCCAAAGCACAGTCAGGTCTGTCTGAGCACACTACATGCCTGTGGAAATCACCACAAACATGCAGCACTCCAACATCAAAGATAGGAAAAGAAGAGCAGTAAAAAGGGCACCCAAGGTCAAAGCCAACACCAAGGCTGCTAAACCAAATGTTTTTATTAGAAGAAACCTTCCTGAAAGATTTGCAGAGGAAAGTAGCAGATTTCCTCCCAACAGAAAGAAAACCAAGATTTTAAACGTGCATTTCATCAGCCAGAACAAAGCCATTGAGTGGATTTGTGCCACAGGTGATGCTGAAACACACTGTGGTTTGGGTGGCTTTGGGGGTAGGGGGGATTAGAAGAGCATTCCTTGCTTCAGTAAGGGCTATGTGTGCCAAAATCCAGCTAATTTGGTCCAGTCCTGAGGTCTAAACCCTCTACCACTGAAGCAAGAAGCGTTTTAATCACTGAAGATGCCAGGGACACAATTCATTTTTACTTTGGGTAAGTTTGGGCACAAATTTTAAAGAAATTATTAAGAAAGGACAATTTGAGTGTTGTCTCATGGACACATCTCACATTTTTTAAGAAAGGCAAAGGCCCCAAGGGCTTCAGATTAATTTCCCTTTTGATTTACAAGCCTCTACATTTATTAGCCTTCTGCACACGCTGTGAGGCCCATCATTTGTACAGGAAACTGGAAGGAATTCAGACAAGGTTTTAGTTAAAGTTCACACTCCCCCTATTGGGCTCCACTGCCACACAGGGATGCTATCCCAGGCACTGACTTCCAAAGCTAAAAAAACCCCAAAAACCTAGAACCAGACCCTCTGACAAGAATAACAGAATTAAGACAACGCATGAGGAGTGCTTGCACTGTGCGGTCAACCAGTTGTGAAGTTGTTTCTGGATAAAATAATCCCTTCTAAGTAATTAATGACATATTAGTGGTTTTTTGGTAATAGAATCTTAGAATGGTGTGGGTTGGAAGGGCTCTTAATGCTCATCCTGTTCCACCCCTGCCATGGGCAGGGACAACTTTCACTGTCCCATTTTGCTCCAAGCCCTGTCCTGCCTGGCCTTGGACACTTCCAGGGATGGGAAGTTCACTCCAGCATGGAGTAAACTGCAATCAGACAGGTCCACATCCCTCCACACTGGTGGCAAAGAAATACCAGCCTAGGGGGTTCTCCCACCTTCCATCCCCATGTTACTGTATCTATCTGAAGTTGGTTTAATTCACTTAAGATTGTGGATCTCCAAGCCTCCAAGTCCTTAAAAATAAGCGCACACAAGGACAAGTACTTTCTATCAGCGACACACGAGCTGGCTGAAGGGGAGTGATGAGCAGTCGTGCCTGGGGTTACTTTTTCCAGCTTGAAAGTGTATGCTCAGGAGCCATCTATTGAAAAGTTTAAGTCATTCTCCATTTGGTGAAAAAAAAAATACCAGTCATGCTCTCTTGACAAGGATTTCTTCTGTGACTCGCTCAGGCCTCTCCATGTGTCTGAATGCTGGTTTTCTCCCTGTTTGTCACATATTCACTACAGAGGGTTGCTATCCTTTAAAAGGTGCAGAGATACAGCCTCACTTCCCAGCTCCACAATTCCTGTTCCAGTCAGGGTGATGGTAACCAAAGATGACACAGCTTTACATGCTATTAAAAATTGGTTCAGAATACAAAAAACCCAACTATTTCTAGAAAAAACAGCTGCATTGAGGTGCTCTGAATCCTGCAACAGCCTTTGTGGTCACCTCTCAACTGCTGACACTACCTCATTAGCACAATCAAACTCACCTCTGTCCTGTTCTCCAAGTTTGTTTCACCCAACAGTGCATTTGTTTTTGGGGTACAACCCCTCCAAAACCTGCCCGCCTTCAGAATAAGAAACAACCATTCCCCCTCCATCCTCATCCCCAGCAGCATTTAGATTTATTTTTGCACACCTGCTATGCACCAGTGCTCTCCATCAGCTGCTTCCTAGCAATTTAATCCCAGGAATTAATTCCATAGCGATGTGCCACAATGATTAGAGAGCACCTACCACCACCTTTCATGTTTATTAACATGGAATTGGCAAAGTAGCTTTGCTTTTGGCCATCTCTGTGCACTGGTAGGAAATGCTGACATGCCATTCCCATGTTGCTGTATTTATCTGAAGTTGGTTTAATTTATTTAAGACTATGGATCTTCAAGCCTTAAAGCCATTAAAATCACAACCCCCTCACACAACAGAGTCAGTCTGGAGTGATGCTGAGCAAGTTTCCAACTGTTGCACAGCACGCCCCGACTCGGGGCTGCCACTTATCAGAGCAGCTGTTTTAATAAGCACTTACATTTTCAGCTGCCTAATGCAATAACCAAATTAAACAGGACAACATGGAGCCTAATCCAGCAGGATGGGGGAAAGCCAGTTAGTGTTCCTAGGCACTGAACAAGGCGCCAGGCTCTGTGCGTGCAGGCGCTGTCACTGCCTTGCCACGCTCCGCTCAGGCATGGATTTGCCAGAATCTGTTAACACAATCCACTTTTCCCTGCAAAACGCATGAAAGAAAATACTCTGCGGAGAATCTAAGAGGCAACATGTTCTCTCTGCAGCTTTTTGCAACTTTTCCTGCGAACTGAGCAAATAAAATGAATTCAGAACTATCAGTGCAGCTCCGGAGCTGCATTAACAACGAGCGTGAGGCTGCCCAGAGAGAAAGGGGGGACTGAGCGCATTAACAAAAGCCCAGCTTGCGCTGGCTGTGGCCAAAGCCGGAGCATGAAAGGCTCCTTTGTCACTCTGGTCAATGCAAACCCATTCAGCAGCCCATAGACAGCAGAAAGAAAGTGAGGGTGGGAGGAAGAAGAGTCCTGTCTCTATAGGGGACGTCTCCTCAGCTGCCAGGCTGGGAGGCAGAGCAGGGACTCACACGGACACAGAGCAGCATTCCAAGTGCCTGCAACCCCGGCACTGTGCACAACAAATGCCCACTGAGGACATGCTCTGCTCACATCCAACCTTCCTCAACCAAGGGACACACATTCCAGGAACTAGACATCTAGTCCCCAAAAAGCCTCCAAGTGCAATACAAATAGTGAGCTATAGAAAATAACCCCCTATTTCTGAGTCTGCTGGTTTTTCTGCAATCACTTCGTCCCAACAAGGAGCTATTGTTCCACTCCTGGGACTGAGGAAATGTTTGTGCTCATTCTCCAAGTCCTTTACATTTAGAGACCTGCTCCTCATTTCAACATCATTCCCCACCGTGCTAAAAGCACACAACCATTCGCAGTTCAATACATTCAGTATTGACTCCACCAAACAAAACCAACACCCCTTCCTCCTTTTCTTAGTGCTACCACAAAACTCAGCAGAGCTCAACAGTAAACCAAAATATCTAGAACTGATCAAAGGAGGAGGGTCCCAGTTGGTACTGGTGTCCCATTTAAACATTGGCACATGTTTGAAATGCATGCACCACCAGTCTGAAATGCAGAGTGATAAAGGCGAGCACCATCTCCAAGGATCTGATGCTTGCTGGGCATGTTTCTCCTCCCAGACGTTGAAAGAAGGGTACACACACTCCTCACCTCAGTCACACAGCCATCGGCACCAGGAAGGCATGATCCCCCATGTGGTGGAAGATGTGGAAGACATGGACCCTTTTGTGGCAAGCACATCCCAAAGAACACAAATACTCTACTGTAAAAACCCAAAGCCATTAATTCATGCTGGGCTGCTCCTCTCCCAGTCTGGGCTCTCCTCTTTGTTGCACACGGGAGCCTCTGAGCAAAAAGCAAAGTTTGAACCCTCAGTGCTCCAGTACAGCCAAGGTTTTGATGCAAATGCAGGCTCTAGGAAGAGATTTCTGCAGGAAGTCTCACTCATGTACAAAAGAAACATTTAAGTGAGCAAAACTAACAGTGTCTATTTTCACTCCTTTAATATTTATCCACCTCCCTGCACCAGGATCACCCAACTATCCTGTCCTAACCAGGGAGCTCCTGCATGCTCCACACAGGACACACTCACTGTCTCAAAGGAAACTGGCTCCATTTTCCTTCAGCAGTCTGACTTGGGATAATCACACAAAAAGCAAAGCTGGCTAAATCCTGTCCTTTTGCACCACCCCATGAGCTAATCCATATGCTGTGTTTAAACACTTCACTTCCAGGGACTCCACATCTATTTTTGGAGATGGCCAAGGGGCAAGATATTTCTTCATACAAAAAAGTAAGCTAATTTATTTTTCCCTAAAACACAAGGGTTTCTTAACTGCAATCACAGCAACAACTTCTGCAAGAACAGCTTGTAAAGATAAAAACTTCCTTCTCCCTGTGTTGTAGCTGAACTAAAAAGGAGAAAAACCCCACCATAACCAGAGTTTTAATTAAACTGACTGACAGCCTGTTCACACATGCCACAGCTCGCACAGGATGCCGTTTCCTTCCGGGATTTTTCAACATAGAAAAGACTCCTGCTCTTCACCATTGAGATGAAGATCTTTTTAGAGGTACTCATCTGTTGCTTCATTGGAAAATGTAGGAAGGTCTCATTAAAAACAGCCAGCTGCGCAAAAAAAGTTACTGTTCCTCAGGCATCCAGAGGGGAAATCCACTCAGAGAGACCAAGCCTGGAGAACACACCCCTGGCAGCACAAGGAAGCATTTCAGACACATATACACACACTCTTGCCACTCCTCCTCCACAGCAATAATATTTTCTGCCTCCTTCATTTCCTTATAGGTGGGGAATGGCAACACAGAGTAAGCAGCTTGTAAAGAGGGGAAGAGGAACTTACAAACCAACTTGCACAGCAAACAGCCATGGACCTGTGGCTGCTGCAGAAGTGGGAATTTACAGCTGCCCTTGCAGCAGATATTTTATTTTTCCCTTTTTTTCTGTCAGGTCCAATACTCGCAAGTCCAATTATCAGAACACCCTCAAAGGTGAGAAATAATAAAGAAGCAGAGAAGAAAAAGAAGTTATCCTTGGGGTATAAAAGAAAGTGATTCTTGTGGTTGTCTTGTGCAGGGCCAGGAGCTGGACTTGATGATCCTTGTGAGTCACTTCAAACTCAGGATATTCCATGATGATCTGGCATGAAATCAGGTAACTCTTTGTGCACTCAAAACTCCCATGAAGGAAGCAGCTGCTACAATACACAGGCCAAAGTCTAAAGAAATGTGGAAATACAAAGAAAAAGTCCCTAAAATACCTATTGCTGATTGGAAATGACTTGGGCTTCCACTGGCAACTCTGGCATGATGAACAGTAATGGGATATAAATAGGAAATTCCTTTTCACCTTCCTAAGGTAGAGCTGCTGTGCGGGTCATTGAGAGCAAATCCAGAGAGTCAGTTGTATTTATTTATATTTCAAATCACAACATGCACCACACAGCATTAAATAACAACTCCTTACTCCAAAGCTTTAGCGTTTGCACCATAGATAAGAGAACATCAATTATCTGCAGCGAAGTACACCATGTTTCCAGATAAAGTGAGATGTATTTGCTCTAATTCTGCTTTGTACAGTCCAGATAACACGTTTTGAGATGCAATTATGAAATGCCAGCATTTAAAATCAATCTATGATAAAAGTTAATATAACAACCAAGGGGAAAAAAAGCAGTTCTCAAATATGCTAATACATGGTACAGGAGAGCTCCAAGATGCCACTTACACATCAAAATTCATGTAGAACAAAATTAAGACCTAAGAAAAACCACACAAAAACCTCATTGAGGTTATTAGGGCCACTAGAAGAGCTCCAAGTGTAGATGCCACTGAGCAGGTGGATTTAAGTCCCAACTGTTGGGTTCTCTGGTGCTTTCAGTACAAATGTTTCAGCCGACACTCCAGGCACAAACAGGCTTAAAGGGACAAGCAATACAAGCCAAATGTGTCAACCAAATGAGCGTCTTCAAAGCATCATCTGTAGAGGCTTCCTGGTTTTACGTTCTTTGCTTTCACTGAGTGGTACACTGCAAAGAGGGTGATGCATGTTTTGGGTATAGAGATGCTACAATCTCTGTTCACTGCTCTCACCCCATTTCACACCTGCCCGAGTCAACTCTGAGATTGGGATGATGTTAAAATATTGTCCTGTCCCTGGCACTATGCAAAGTGACCCCAGAAACTGTGCTTTTCCCATGGAAATGAAAGCCTGCTCTCTGATCCTACCTGCTCCTAATGCTTACAACAACAGGCAGCACACCTGAGGCCTCTCAAGAGGACTTTCTCTCATGGGTAACTTCGCATCCTGACTGCTCCCACCCTGTGATTACGCTGACCCAGAAACCCAAACCTAGACACGGGCATCCTAGGCATGGCAAAGGCAAGCTCAGCCTGGGAATAAGGCAAAAAAAGGTCACAATTCCAGTTGACAGATGAACAACTCCTTGCTCGAGGCCACTACGTGATGAACCATGCGAGCTTTGGCCTTTTCTGCCCACTGACACTGAAAGTTGCAAGGGGAAATCGATATTATTACTAGACACAATCAAAATGACAATATCATGCAACACCTGCAGCTGATCTTCCCTTTTCAGTCCCTGGAAAGATTATTTTGTCACAATTCCCTTGTATCTAAGAAGAATTTAGCAAGACAGCTGCTCTGAGTCTCTTCGCAGTCAGGACATGTCAAGAAAGTAAGGAAGCTTCTTTAAAATAATCCTGATTCATTCACCTCCCATGCAAGTGACCCCACTTTCTTCCTCAGTCCTTCTGCAACCTGGCTTCTCTGGAACAGCAATGAACAGCAAACAGCCTCAGCTGTTTCACAGAACCACAGACTGGTTTGGGTTGGGAGGGTCCTTAAAGACCATCCAGTCCCAAACCCCTGCCAGGGGCAGCGATGTTTCTCCTAAGGGCTATGTTTCCACCCCTCCTGGCCTATCACTCTCTCTTAGGCTTTAATCCAGATAAACTTCCTGATTTCTTGAGCTGAAAATATAAAGTTACAGTGAAGAAACAGCTTTGTTCTCACCTTTAAGCAAGGGAAAATAAAATACACAGTCGAACCTCAGTTACACCACTCTGCAAGATGACAAAGGATGGCTCTGCAGTGCACCACAGAGAGGGCCAAGCCTCCAGCTGGACAAGACCCGCTTCCCTTGAGGCAGCCACTAAAAAAACCAACACGGGCAAAAAGTTCAGGACCTCACACTACAACACCAGTGGCAATGAGGGCAGAGCCTAAACTGCAATTAAAAGGTGAGGTTCAGTGCCTCACCAAATGTTTCTGAGAATCATGGAAACATTTCAAACCGCGGAACATCCTGAGCTGGAATGGACCCACAAGGGCCATCCAGTAAACTCCTGGCCCTGCACAGACACCCCAACAATCCCACCCTGGCCATCCCCGGCAGTGCTGTCCAACCACTCCTGGAGCTCTGGCAGCCTTGGGGCTGTGCCTATTCCCTGGGGAGCCTGGGCACTGCCCAGCCCCCTCTGGGGTAAGAACCTTTCCCTGATCTCCAACCCAACCCCTCCCCTGACACAGCTCCAGCAACCCCCTCAGCCCTGTTCCTGGTCACAGAGAAGAGATTGGAACTGTGCCTCCACTGCCCCTTGGGAGGAAGCTGAATACAAAAGGAGGTGAAGTCCCCCCATCAATACCAAGTCAATGTTTTTACTGATATATCCGAGCTGTATTTTGGGTGACAACCCTCAGTGCTGCAGTGGAATCCCCTTGCTCTGATTTGCCAAGCTTTGTCACAGCATTTTTACTATGGAATGTGTTAACGGGATGAAGCTGCCAGTACCAAACTGGAGCAGATCCACTCTGTCCAACGGCATTTAGATCAGTCTGCCTTCAGAGCCATGGTATGGACAACCTGGGGTGCAGCACATCCCAATCTCCACCTAACTGCATTCCAGGAGCGACAGTCAATTCTAACTCCATTACTCAATCTTGATTAAATCTAACATTCAGTGTATTTCTTAATCAACTTGCCTCAAGTGACTACCTTAAGGTTAATCTCTCAAACCTTTTTCAGGGGAAACGGTCTGAACACACCAAAGAGCAGACAGAACATGAAACTGATTATCCACAAAGCTTGTTCTTTCCAAATATATTTGGCAAAGCACTGGGGGTTTTTTTGTCTGTTTCACATAAACACGGATGTAAAATGAAGTCAAAACAAAGTCACAAAAATGCCCTTCAGCATTTAAAAAGGATCCAAACTCAGAGGAAAGAAAGCATTTTGAACAAGGCATTTCACAGCATGGTGCAGCAGAGAAAAAAGTCCTTTGGATACTTTTAACTGCATTTATTTTTGCGATTAACTATGACAGAAGGGAAGATAAACCCAGTAGCTAACAGCGTTATCTTTACACTGCTTTCCTTGATGAAGTTCTCCTAGAGCAGCCTTTAGCTTCCAAGCATTTGGTAAGTGTTAAAAACCATATTTATGTATGGAATAGTTCAGCAGGGAAATGGCATGCCAGCTCCCAGACCCCTAAACATGCATGGAGGCACCTCTACACACTGCAAACCTCCCTCTAGAGACCATGGAATGCAAAGGGGCTGCCAAAAACCCTCCAGCTGCTCAGGAAGGCATTTCTGCCCCAGATGACAACACCCTCCACAAAGCCAACCACACCCACCCCTGGCCTGGCAGCTCAAAAGTCCTCCCTGACCTGCAAGCGTAAAATGATCCTTGCTTGAAACAGTTAAACATGGAAGTGAAGGGAATCATGGAATCCCAGAATGGTTTGGGTGGGAAGCAACCCTAAAGCTCATTCCAGCCCCTGCCTTGGGCAGGGACACCTTCCATTATCCCAGGTCGCTCCAAGCCCTGTCCAACCTGGCCTTGGACCCTTCCGAGGATCCAGGGGCAGCCACAGCTTCTCTGGACATTGCAGAAGGGTTGGAAGAAAAAGAGACGTAACAGGAAAAAATCATGGGTCACTTTTTCAAGCAAAGCCACCAACCAAACAAATTCCAACCATCCCTGGGGAAAATGGAAGATGCTCATCCCAGATAGTGGTCAGAGCCATCACTCCCAGAGAATGAGCAGGAGTCTTCAGAGTGAAGAAACCACATGGTTCAAGAAATGAGGGAAAAGCAGGAATCTCTAATAGGAGACATGCATTCAAAGAAAAACATCACACACATGAAATTCCCAGGCAGTGGCTAAGGAAGAGCCAGGGGAGATAGAGGTAAATCTGACATGAGACAATGTCAGAGCCAGAACTTCTGATGATCGTTTCGTTTATTGAATTTTCAAGCAGAAAAAAAAAAAGTAACGGTACTAGTCTCACACAGAACAGTAACTAAACAAGAATAAGACTGAGCAAACCTCCTGGTAAGTGCTGTAAAACTATCCAAAGTAAGGCTGTGAGCAAGCTGGCTTGATGGAGGTGACAAGGAGTGACTGGGAGGAGACAGTCAGGGAGAACAAAGCTTTGATCTCCTGTCTGGCCAGACACGCACATCAGCCTACTCCTTTCTGAAGTAACTTTGGCTTTTGGTGTATTCCAAAAGGAACAGGAATGGTTCTTCAGCTGTTCTCTGCACTTCTGGCTGCATCAGATGCTTGTGCATATCTGGTCTGACAGAAAAAAGTTTTTTAGTAAAATCCCACAGAGCAGACAACACAGCTGAAGCCACACCCATCTTCCACCTTTCCCATTCTGAAATGCAGCTGCAGATACAACAGATATTTTCAAATACTCCTGAATGTCAGTCATTGAGCTTAAAACAGTTTACACCAAACAGCCAAACCAGGCATTATCTCACACAAACTGAATCACAATCCAACAAAAACAAAGGTCCCCAAATTCAGTGTAGCTGTCCCATGACCAGCAGCTGAAATGGCAGTTTCTGGCCTGATAGTAGCTCAGGGAGAGGCTCTGACCTGCTCAGCCTCCATCCACGAGGCAACCTGATAAACACACTCTGGGTCTGGGTTGGGAAATGCGGAGCCACTGCCACTGCGGCAGAGGACACCAACCAGGAAACACACCCCAGTCCCAACAGCCCCACCAGAAAGAGAAAACTGGAATTGTCTGGGGCTTGTTTCCTTCAGAGCAGTTACTTAACACACACATATGGAGTGATTTCTATACCAAGTTTGCCCTGCACACACATAACCAGGTAAGAGCATTAAAACCACAAGAGCTAAAGCAGACAGGGTCAGGTGACATAACTAAAAAGGCACAAACAGAGGAAGGCAGAGCAGCAGCAAAGATCTCATTGCAGAAAAAGATTCCCAAGCTTTTATCCAGCCCTTGTTCAGCTTACAGACTGGAATAAACTTCTGTGTGGGTCTGAAGGCCTACCTTCCCTCATGCTGAATTCACCATGTAAAACCTCCCATCTCTGGCTTCCCTTCGGTGCAGCAGTTACTGGGGCACATTGTTACACCACCAGAGAAGAAAGTTCCCATCCAGACAC
The DNA here is from genome assembly GCA_013399915.1 of Illadopsis cleaveri. Taxonomy (NCBI): domain Eukaryota; kingdom Metazoa; phylum Chordata; class Aves; order Passeriformes; family Timaliidae; genus Illadopsis; species Illadopsis cleaveri. The sequence goes on along the minus strand of VXBB01004256.1, from coordinate 125,423 downwards.
AAGCACCCCAGTGCTCATTTATGGCAATTTTCACCCAGGAGTCTGAATTTCTGTAGAGTACTAAAAACCAGCTGATTTTTCCCTTCCTGTGCACGCTATTAACACAGAACTGCCCCTGCCCACTCACCTCAAACTCTGTGCCCTAAAATCACAAATAAACCAATCAAGCTTGCCAGGCTTTACCCCCGACATGTCTCTGCTCCACAGGGACAGCCCCTGCTTGTGTCCTGGGGGTTGGGGACTCTGCAGCAGCATCCATCTATTTCTGAGCCAGGCTCTCCATCTGTATGATAAGCAGGAATATCAAACTGTCTGGTATTTTACTGTCTCATTCACTTAGCTGCGTTTCCTGTGGTGTCTCCATGCTGTGACCTCATGGGGAAATGCAATGCTCTGCTGGTCACTCTGTTGTGGTGACAGCAGTGTTGTCACCGAGAGTGATGGTCCTCCTGTCAGCTGAGCAAGGAATTCTAGAAGGATGATTCTCCAGAGTGTTGACGTTCATTTCCATTCCCAATTCTGTAACTCCTTGTGGTTTTCGACCCATAATCTTTATTTCAGCAGTTTATCAAAATGAAACTAAATCCTAAATTTCTTCTTGCCACATGCGGAGTTTATCACTTCCCCTGAGTTAAAATTCTGTGTCATACAAAATGAAATCCTGGGAAAGCTGGCATCCAGGGTGGGCAGTGCAACACATCTTACATGCTGCACAAAAACCAAGTTCACAGAGGGCTATAGGTAGGACAGGAGCCCTGAGTCTCCTCAGTTCCACCCTCTGCACCTCTCCCATAAGGAATCTCAGGTGCACACTTCACATACACCTGTGCAGGGGAATCCAAGCAAGTGTAACAGTAATGATATATTCACCCCACCAGGGTCTGAAGATGAGCAGTAAATTGGCCTCTGGGCATTTCCCATTACAAGAAATCCTGGCTTACTTCCATTGGCTCTGCCTGTTGGATCCATGGCCAGGACAGATGGGGCTTGGAGCAACTGGTCTAGTGGAAGGTGTCCCTGCCCACAGCAGGGGGTGGAACAGGATGAGCTTTAGGGTCCCTCCCAACCCAACCCATTCTAGGATTCTACAGATTCAGGCCACAAACAGGGATAAAACACAGAGCGAAGGCTGCAGCTCTGCAGTGCTCTCTGAAGTGATGCCACACAGCTGAACCAACACACAGGCAGAAGTCAGTGAGGATGTACCTGATGCATTATCCCAGGTGGGAAAGAAAAGGGAACTTCAGGACCTGTCCCTGCCTAGTTGCTGAGGCCTGTCTGCACCAACAGGACAACTCATGCACCACCACAGGCACCACGGTTCCTTTTCTGATGAGCATAAACCCAGCTGTGCTGATTTCAGACTGCACTATCTCCACAGTCACAGCAAGGCTTTAAGATTGAACTTTCCACCTACAAACACAGCCCAGACGCTTGGATTTCACCACCACCACCATGGCCACGAGTGCCATTACCATCTTAAGCATGGACAGGGAAGCTCTGAAGACTGTGCTGGTGACCAGTGCTATTTTAGTAGCCTTTTTTCAAATTAACCATAGTTAAGACCAACACTGTGGATGGGAGGAAGAGAAGAATAAGAGAAGTACTCTTCCCTTAAATGCCGAAGTTTTGAAACACTGCAGAACAGGAATGGACCAAATCAAACACTTCTGGTTATCCCTAGCACCTCTGACATTATCAAGGGCTGCAGTGCAATTTGGTTCACCAAACTGGTTGAAACACATTTAATCTTCTTCCTTTCTTCCCGCCATCCAGAGACATTTCGACCCACTTGCAGTCAGCGTGGATGATACAGATCTTTTGTTTCCCATTCCCAAGCAGAAACACCATCTTAAGCACAATGTAAAAGCAAGGATGGAGCTAGACCACAAGAAAAAGTAATCCAAGCCCAAAGAGTGAATTCTCCTCCTTTGAGGGAATATTTGCAACCTTCTCCTCCCAGTGGTGGAAGTTCAGCAGACTTCTCCAAGAGCTTCCAAAGCATCAGTGACCTTTTTGAGTTTTAGCTCAACCAGCAAGACCTCAGCCTGCCTGATAGACCAAGAGTTATCCCTGCTTTCAACACTTCCAAGTCTGGCTGCATTCTTTCCCCAAAAACTCCTTTCAAGCAACAACACAGCTGATCTGACAATAGAGAAGCTGCACTCCTCACTCTCTGTGTCCCTTGTTTTATTGCTGTGATCCAGCTCGTTTCTCCATGCCCTTCCCAGGTTGATTAATACTCATCCTGGACAATCAGATGTCTGGTAATTCAAGCTTTTACAGTGCTCCACACCATAACTCCCTGTAAGGCTCATACATTTCACCAGAAAGCTTTTTGCTGACTGTTCCCACTCCTGACATCCCAGGCACTCAATAAGACATTCTGGACAGAGGTCCTGGCTATAAAATTCTCATGTTCTTCAGCTGCCAGGATGGGAATTTGGTGACAGTACAATTCATTCACTTATTTAATGATCCTAACATCAGCCTGAGTGGATGAAGCGTGCTTTGGCTGCAGCAAGGCAGGGAGGGGGCTGTGCCAAGGGCCAATTGTTTCAGGGAATGCCAGCGACGTCAGGTACTGCTGCCACAGCCACTGCCATGAGACGGGGTAGTTTGGGGCAAAATGGGAATCATTTCAAGTTAAACATGGTGCACAACCTCACAACCAAATATCGAAATATAAAGGAGTTTATCTGTGCAGATGAACTTTTTCTAAATTGAAGAAGTGTTTCAGAAAAGTAATCAATGAAATTAAGGTGAACAGCTTAAACTCATCGAAGCTTAGGCTTTGTGATATTTGCATATCAGCAAAAATTAGGTCTTTTTTCTTTTTGAAGAGACAGACATAAAGGCACTTTGAAATTCGACTTTAAAACACAACACTGAAGGAAAACATAAAACTCAATTCGGACAGGTTGACAGCTGAATTATTTGCATTCACAACTCTAAAATATGAAACACAGAGCCCAGAAAAACTGAGTATTTGAAGAAAGACTGTTCAGTGATAAGTATTTATAACTGTGTGAGCACTAGTGAGAAAAGGTGACACAAACTGAACTTTGTTTTATATTATACAGCAAGTGGAATTTAGGATGTCTCACCAGCTCTACAAATACTACATCCAAAAGCACCTTCCAAACAACTAAAGCTGCTGAAATCTCCTTTCCAGCACGCTCCAGAGTTCAAGGTGCACCATGAATTTCACATTAAAAGTCACAATAAATAGGCTTTAAATATTTTTTTGGTTTCAGCTCTTGAATTCACCCCAAATAACTGGTATAGGTTACTCACCCTCGGCTACAAGAACCCTGCTAAAATTCCCTTTCCAATATAATATACTGAGTCAGCCCAATGATTCGGCTGCACATTGCAAAACCAAGTGTCCAGTGTGGAGCCTGTACATCACCCCAATCAGGAATTCAAAACTTCCAGAAAGTTTTCAAGTGAGATTTCAGTCTGAATTTCACATCAGACCTCATAGCTCTGTGGAAGATCTCGTGGCAGCCCCAGGACAGAAGGGCTGGGTCTTACCACACAGTAGAAATGCACTGGTTTGGTTTTTTTTTAAAGGACCTTTCCTCTCAGGATGCTTAGGAGCCTTCCCAAGAACACAGCTGACTAAAAAAACAAAGCTGGAAGTAGCATCACTAAAAAAGTCTTTCCCTTTGATGCACATAGAAAGAGACTCCTGCTTGATCTGAAAGACCAAAGACTTCTCTCATTTTTGCCTTTCGGCAAGAGAACAAAGTAAGCCCAGAAAAAGCCAGTTTCAAGGCACAGTAACTTATACTACTTACTAAAAACACATAAAAGAGGGAAATCAGTTTTCAGACCACAATTAGCAAAGCCATTAGCACCAGCTCAAATGGATTTTCACCCATCACCAGTGACACAGACACTGCAGACTCCTCTGACTACTCTGAGTAACTCAGTAACTCACAGTCATCCTCACGTGTAAATCAAACCAACCACGCAGTCATCATCTGGCAATCCCAAACAGAGCAGCCCTGCAACATTTATTAGTTTCTACTTTCCAAACTTAGGAAAATCTGTGCTATTTAAGACCTTTAAGTGCATTAATTCCTCCTTGGTTGGCATTTTCACAGCAACAAGAGCAAACTCCAGGGCTGGCAAGAAAATTTCTGTTCCCACCATATTCAGTCCCTTCCCCTGCTAAAAGCAGGGAGGGTCTTTGTGTTTCCAACTTTTACACCTATTCCTGTGCAGATACTCTTTCTCCAGAGCATGGGAGCCTCATTCCTGCTGAGCTCAAGTACTTGGAAATGAGCAGCTGCTTGCTGCACCTCGACAAGTCCTAACCCATTTCAAGACTCCACCAATGGACTTGGTGAGCGCTACCGGGATTGGTCGAGGATGGGGTAAGTTTTATTTCCAAGACACACATTCTGGAAGCCCCTTGGCTTTTGTTTCAAGCCTATCTAAAGCTCTAGAAATATTTTAACTCTCATGTAGATAAAGGAAACACAAAGTTGTTACAACCAACAACCGGAACATCTTATTTTTGGTGGTAAAATTGATTTAAACCTGATACAATCTCAGTGAGGGGAAACGTCCTTTTCTCTCCGCCTTAACTACACAGCAAACAAAGGTAAAAACAACTCCTCCAGTACAATCGAAACACAGAGCGTGTAATTTTCCTTTCAGGAAAGAAAAAAACTAATCATGCTGTCCCATTAACCTAGTTACATGCCCAGCAGCAATTTGACTCAAGTCCCATCAGCAACAGCATGCCATCACCTATTCCAAAAAGAGGGAGTGCACCCTGGGACACCTTCCAAAGGTAAAGAATAAACCAGAAGAATAACATGCACCAGAAAATTTCACTAGCCTAAAAGCTGATCTTGCTCTCCTCCCTTTGATCCTTCTCTTTTTTAAGAACACATTCTATTTTCTTCTTCCAGCTGTTCCACATCATCAGCTCCTATTTGGGAGGCAAAATGAAATCCAGGGTTTGGGAAGGAAAGCTGTACAGAGAAGTCCTTGAAATTGCAGCAAGTGTGAAACAGAGCACCGTGAGAGTCTCATCAACTGTATTCCCTTAAAAATCAAGAAGAAAATTTATTTCCCCTGGCTCCTTCAGACCACAGGGCACACAGCTCCTCCCCCCACAAGTTCATGCCTTCAACAAACACCCATTTTCCCTTCCCCATTCATTCCAGGAAAGCTTTTGCAATTGCCAGCAACCACATTCAAGTCACAGATAAAGTTTCCTACCAAAGCAATGCCTGTAAAACAGTGATACTGCCCATCTGTAATTCCCCAGAGTAAAAATTTCAGCAACTCTAATCATATTAGTGGATTTACACGCAACTAAACTTGACAGTTGACTAGCCCTGAAATTGCTGGATTAGGAGAAAAAGAAAATATAGGTTACCTCTGCCTTCTAAAGGGAGATCTTCACTGCTAATTCCTACTACTAAACAAAAGTGGAGCAAATGCACCAGCTCAACACATCCCAATGTTTGCTAATGACACAGAAAAGCCTTTCAGCCTAAAAATGATGGAGAAAATCCATTCACACACAGATAAAAATCCTTCTACATCCCAATATCTAAAAGGGAAGTTATTTGTTCTGAGTCTCCTGTTACTCTCTCAACAACTTCTTACACAAACTCTGCTCCCAAATCAGAGCTGCTCATTAAATACACATATATTTAAATGGATAAAGTAACCCTCTCCCACAGACCTGCCAGAGAACATATACAATCATGTCCTTGGATGTGAGAAGAAAATAAGCCATTTGAAATCACATTTTTAGAATGGTTTTCTCTGAGAGATTTCACCACAAAAATCTTACAAAGCTGGTAAAGTGACACATCTGCGCTCTAACATGATTAGCTTTCGTCATTAAATAAATTAAAGCTATTGCTGCTTGAAAGAACACTAAGATGTACCCAAGGCTGGGGAACATCAACAGGGGAGATGGCAGAGAGGGGCTTAAGGCACTTAAGTTTTTGGCAACATGCTCCCCAATCTGTGCCCCTTCCTCCCCTGCAGAGGAGCCACCACCACGGAGCAGCAGGGAAAGTCTCTTTTCAAAGCTCTTCTGCTCCGACCCTCCCAAGATGTTTCATCTCCACAGCTTCAACACTTCTAAACAGAAACACTTCCCAGGCAACACCTCTGCCCTCTTCCCTTCATCCAGCCCAGATCTCAGAACTCAACTCAGAAACATGGAGAGCAAGGGATACGTCTGATCTCAGCCTCGTCCCTCTCACCATTCCTTCCCTTTCAGTACTGTAATGCTCCCGACACCTTCCTCACACACGGCTGCCACTGGCACCTGGAAGAGGGTTTCCAACTGCGCTCTGGTGGATGTCAAAGCCGCACAGGGAGTGCTTCACACGACCACGCTCTTCAAGCTGACTTTTGTGCCCAAGCAGCTTCCAAACACCTTCTCCTCAACTACAAAGTCATCAACAGATAAACCCCGGAGAGCACAGAGCTGCTCCCTCACATAGTCTGTGACAACACCACTCAAAATGGAAGTACGGGAGGGAGGATGGCATTGGCTCCAAACTTCCAGAGGGGATCACATCAACCCAGAGAGCCCAACCCTTCAGTGCACGCTGCAGATTCTCTCCTGGGAAAAATTATTGGACACTTTCTCCTCCAGTTCAACTCCTTCTTCACAGAGAGACAACAGAGAACTCCATGTACCCAAACCTCCTCAAGAATCTTGATTTAACCAGATCTCCAAGGCAGGCCTACTCTGGCCTGGCCTGCATCCCAACACTGGGCAAGCACTGCCAGGAACTCACCCCGACTTCTCACACAGCCTCAAACATTCCTGAATGCCATTCTGTATTTCTTGCTGTTGTCCTGGGTTTTGGGGAAGCTGCTTGCATCCAGAAGATGCCACCCAACACAGCAGGAACCAGCACAGCACTTCCTGGAAGGGACTACAGCACAGTTAGCTGAACAATGCAGGAGAAACTAAAACTAAATTACTGAGGCAACATTAGCAAAACACACATTTCCTTGAACAGCAATGATGGAATTCACACAGAGATCAGTGCCCCAAACACTAATCCTTCCTCTGCGCTTCTCGGAAAAAGAATTAACAAGGAGGAAGAAGAGAAAAAAAAAATTAACAACAGTCTGTTGACACCCATCCTGAGCCTGCCACAACCATAGCCTGAGGAACACCAAATTTTTCAGAAATGTCCAATCCCACATGGAAGCAGCCATGGGGATAGATTAAAGTCAAGCTTACTGGTGCCTGCACATCAACAACCAGGAACTCCCTCCAAATGTGAGTAAGTTGGGAAAAGAAAACAGAACCCTACTGACACCAGCTCTGAGCTGCAGACAGCTCTGATCTGTCTCTGACGGAACAGTGTCACATTAACCAGCAGCTGGGGGACCTCACCACAGGTGCCATCCATCAACTTGGCTGTCCCTTACAGGCCAATGTTTGCCCACATCTAGGCTGGGAAGAAACTGGTGACCTGATTATACTGATCCACAACATTTATTCAGAGCACAGAGACTTTTGAAAGAACAGCTTAATGTAACACACACAACATTCCTAAGTGGGAAAGTACAGACAGGGTGGAGTGTGACAAGTGTCAGAAGTACCACTGAGGTAAAACCACAAAGGCCCACAGTGCTCTTGCAACACCTTTGTTACTGTACCTTTTTATGGAAGAAGTCTCACTCCAGACTTCACTGGAACTTCTCCTGCAGAGGCAGTCTGGGAGTCAAAGCCAAGGAGGGCAGATTTGGATTACTTTTTATAATATCCCTTCTGCGTGTCATTTCACCCTTGCTTGTCCTTTCCATCCAAATAACGGTCAGACTCCAACTGAAGCATTTATCTATACTGACAATGTTTGAGCACAATTTCTGCCTGAAATCAGGTTTGGCTGAGTACTCTCCACTACCACAGCCACAAAATTATCCCAACTTACTTTTACACAGCAAATTTAACTCCTTGAAGCCACTGTGTTAAGGAAGTTCCTCACAAGTCTGTCTTGTCTTACAGCAGCTCCAATAACTTCCTATTTAGCAGGAAATAGAATGAATCTCACATCCAGACATTTCTGCTCCTCATGTCCATCATTTTTCAGCTGCTCTTTCTCTCAAGAAATATTATTTTCTGAAAAAATTCCTTCCTTCCTGTATTTTAATTTTCCCTCTCTCATGCTATGTTACATGCACATGCTGAACACTTCTCTCTCACACAATTCTTATTTTTTCCAATTACACAGATATTGTTTAATTTCATGATACATTAAGTCTGAAACCACAGGTATTTCCAAAGTTCACCAGTAAGAAACTGCTTTGATTTAAAAAGCCCAAGTCAGAGAAACCTGCAACTCTTTTATCTGCTGTGAGGTAACAGTGGCTCAATAGTTGTATCAAAACACAGAGGAAAAAAAAAGAAACCAAAAAGGGCTAAAAATAAGGCTGAACTCAGATGACCCCCTGCACTCCAGTAAATCAGGGATGAACTCTGCTCCCTGAGCCTCACTCAGAGCAGCACTGAGAGGTAACAGGTTTGGTTTATAATCAAACACAGGTTTTGGTGGAGGATAAAACCAGCCAGGGCACCTGAATAAGCTTTACCAGAACACCTGAATAAGCATCAAAAATAAAGTGCTGGTATATATTCCAAGCACAGATCAGTAGTTTGGAAGTTAAGGAGAGATATCCGTCAAAGGCAATGTTTTCAAAACAGGCATGTCTAGAGATAAAAACGAAACTGTGTCATTTTAACCGCCCCACTTCTATAACATCAACTTGTCATATCCACCTAACACATCCTGCTCAGTGTCCAGTTGGGTCCCCAGGACGGGATACATTGCCACAGCAGCCCCAGCTCCTCTAGGAGCTTCTCCAGGCTTTCCAAGCCCTTTTGTTCTTAGGCTGTGCTCAGAGTAAACCCAAACTTCATGTAACACCAAAAGCAACAGCTACAACAGCACAGCCCCTGACCTGATCAACCAGGCTCCCCCTCAGCGACACATGGAGAAGTACTCCAGGGAATAAAGCGCTTTGGAAAGCCCAGCACAGCCCCAGAGCCAGGTAAACTTCAGCCTTCAACTGTCAAGGCATCCAAGTGCCATGTTCCCCGAAAAAAAAGCCTGTTCCCAGACAAACCAGCACCTTGCTGGGAAGATCTGCTGGGCACAGCCCATGCACACTGGCCAGCATTCCAACTCCAACTCTTGGCACATCCCTCAAAACTGAAGCAAATCTTCCCTGAGCAACAGTTCTACTTACCACCACCCCGCTGACTCTTACTGACAGAACGTTCCCACTTTTTTATTCCTAAAGCACTGGTTGAAATTACAGAATATCACAAATCAGGCAAAACTCAGCCAGCAAAGAGAACGTTCAGGGGCTTTCACTTGACCCAAACAAATCCGTAACATCAACAATCTCGCGATTTAAGCAATTAATTTGTTGTCATGGCAGGGGTGATTCTTGCCGGAAGCTCAAGAAAACAATGGACCTAAACTGATTGTAAATGGGCTGGGTTTTCCCACCTCCAAAATGAAAGTGAGGGCAGGAAAATGCTCATACACAGGGAACACAGTTCTAAGAACACAGCCCTCAGCATAAAAACCATCCTGCACTTCCACCTTAAAACCCAACACACCGCCAAACGTTAATAGGAAAACACACTGCCGACCGTCCCTGTACCTCTTCAGGAAAACACAGCACGGAAATATTACACAAAATGTGTTTTTCACTTCATACTCGCCTCAAAACTTCAGGGAGGAGGGGAAGAGAGAAGATGGGGATGCTGTCGGACGCTGCAAACAAAACCTCAGGTCGGCAGGCACTTTCCTGCTGATCCCTGCAGTACTTCCCTCCTGACTCGGGGCCTACTCGCCGCACAGAACCGAAGACCTTTAAAAAAACACTGGCAGCCCCCGCCGGCCTCTCTTTGTAGCAGCAGCCGCTTTGGTGGGGGGATTTTGGGGAGTGGGAGCCTCCTCCTCCTCCCCATCACGCGTGGCCTGGCAGGGAAAGCTGCTCAGTGAAATGTTCCACTTGAGATTTATTCCCACGAGCCGAGTAGGAAAAATAAAATAAAATAAAATAAAATAAATAAAATAATGAAATAGAAGTGTATANCCTGGAAAAACAATAAAACCAAAGCACTTACCTGGGCAGGACCAGAGGCAAAACTAAAGAACGATTTATAATTAAAAGTTTACCCTTGGGGTCACCGCTGCTTTGGGGGAGGGGGAAAAAGGACCCCCTGGAAAGGGCTGAACCTCCAAACCAG
>VXBB01004256.1:104495-115098 GCA_013399915.1 Illadopsis cleaveri | reverse complement strand
GAGGGAGGGAAGGGGGGGGCGGCTCAGGCCGCGCTGCTCATGAGCCGGCGGCGGCGGGGGGTCGCGGTCGCCCTCGCCGGGGGCAGCGGAGCCGTTCGCGGCGGCGGCTCGGGGGCGATGCCGGCGGATTTTCCTCACTGGAGTAGCGGAGCATCAAACATGGCGCTGCGGCCGCCTCCAGCTGTCCGGCCGGGCGGGCGCTCGGGCGCCTTCGGGCCGCTCCGGAGCAGCTCGGCCCAGAGCCGATCGGCGACCTTCGGCTCTTTCCGGAGTCGTTCGTCAGTCAGCGCCGCTCGGCAAACCTCGGGTTCTTCCGGAGAGGCTTTCGCGGCTCCCTGCTCCCCTCCCTCCCCGCTCAGCCCAGCACCTCCCGTGACCCCACGCTCGGTAAACTTCGACAATTTCCGGACGACGAGGGCGTGAGACAGTTCGGGAAGTTTCGGAATGGCTCGGAGGAGAGATTCCCGCCCCGGTCGTAGCTCTTCGGAGCTTTTCGGCGATCTTCGGAGTCCCTCGGATCGGCGCGGACGCAGCTTCGGGCACACTCGGCTCGGTTCGGAGAGACTTCGGCAACGCTTGGCAGTGAGGGATTGACCCGAGGCTGTCAAAGGGCCCTGGGGTCCCTCAGCACCGACCCCATTGAGGGCTTCCCCTGCCCGAAAACTCAACCCCAGCCCCAATTCCTGGCTTCTGGAGGGGCTGGAAGGGGAAGCACCGCAATCCCCCCTGAGGCATCGTGAGGGCCAGCAACCCTGAATGCAACATGAAAGCCTGGGACCTCTGGAATCCCCTTGAGGGGTCCCGCAGTATCCACCCTACCGCGGGCCCGAGGAAGGGGCTTACCTAAAAAAACTCACCCCCAGCTCCATTACCAGCCCCCAGACCTAATTCCCAGCCCCTGGGGCAGCTGACAGGGGCCACACTGCAGCCCCTCATGAGGGCAGACAGTCCTGAGGGTGACAGGGTGGCTGTGAGGGACCCCAAGGACCCCCAAGGCAGCCCACCTGTGGCAATGGGGGCCCTCCAGACCTGCCCTTGTGGGGAGAGGTATGCACCTGACCCCATGGCCACACCAAGCCATCACCCCCCAGGTGCCACACCACTACCATGTTCACCATTTCACACCTAACCTGCAGAACCCTCCTCACGGCCACCACCTGGGCTTGGCAGCATCCAGGGTGGTTTGTAACATCTCAGGGAGATAAAAAGCACCTCAGAACAGATTCCAGCAGCTGCCAGATTGTCCTGACTTGTCCTGCCTTGCCACTGGCTGCCAAGAGCTCATTCCAACAACGCTGGCACCTTCCAACGTTTCTGCCGCATCACACATCCCTGGGAGACGCTCCCAGCACCTTCACTGTGCCCACAGGTATTGCTGCTCCAGTCACCCAGCCTGGGGTGCTGCTCTAGGAAACCTTCCCAGAGTTTGTGTCCCGTCTGCTGCAAATTCTGAGCAACTGCAAGTTTAGGAGGAAGACAATGCTTTAATGCAATCACAAATAAACTCTTAAACGTGAAAAGCTTCTTTTACTGAAGTTAACAGCTCTCGTGGTGGTGTATTCAGGCACCTGGAGAGTAGCTGGTACCACCACAAGCTGAGAGAAGAGGTCTTGTGCACGAAAGAAGACTTACCTGAGGAGTCACATCCATCCCTGTCTGTGCAATGGTCCTGTTTCTACTCAGAGAAGTAATTTTGAATTTTAAATATAAATCTGAAGGTTGAGAATCTGGACTGGGTGTTGTTCATGAGAGCAGAACTCAGCACAGTGGGTAAAAGATAGTAGAAGGGTCTTGAGTATGTTTTCCCTTTGGAGTCCGACTCTTGAGTCATTGAACAATGGGGTTGTACAGGGCAGGTTTAGGACACACAAGGATTGCAGTGTATCCAGAAGCTCTCCCTCCTCTGAGGTATGTTCTCAGAAGGAAAGCTGGGAGCTGCCACGATGGTCTCCATTAAAAGCAGCCCTGCAACTGGAATATTTTCTTACTTACGTGCTACCCGGAGGGTACAGCCACCTCCTGCAGTGCCAGCAGGCATTAGTGGGGCAGGGGAAGGTGACTCATCCTGCTTAGTGTCCCTTTCTGTGCTCTTTGTTCTGCATTGGGGTAAGGGAAATACATGGGGGGAGGTTAGCTCATACATACCTCACACTGCCTGTGGGAAAGGGGGGGAAATAGGAAACACAGAGATTTCTTTTCAAGGGGAAAGCCCTCCAGCTTGCCAGTCTGTAAAGAAGTCCTGAGTGGGGAATATTTCCATCTGAACCCAGGAACAAATATTTAGAGGGGGCTCTGGCTGTTTTTTTCTGAGTCAGTTTTCCTCAGCAGCCTTCAGCTTGCCATATTAACTGATTCCCCTCCAGGAAAACTGAAGAGAGAAATAAGAACAACCAAAAAGAAAGGCCACATACTCCTCCACTCCCCAAAAATGGGAGAAAGGAGGATGATACGGGATTTGCCTGAGAACTAATAGATGTCCCAGCATCCCAGAGAGCTGCTGTGGTCACAGCACACCTCTCCTGCTGGGAAGACAATTCTTCCTCCACAGCTGGTAAAGACTTGGCTGTTATTACTTGGAGGGTGCAAGTAGAGCTGTGTGTTCTGGGAGGGCTAGTGCCATTCCATGACCACCTCCTGGCAGGGTCCTTCTCCAGGTATCCCCCTTTGCACGGAAGGAAATTCATCTCAAAAGCAAATTGATATCCATTTTTGCCTCTGTTCTACAGAAATAGCTGCCTGTAAACACAACTGTGAAAGAGCTTCCAAACTCCAGGATCTTTGGATATAACACTTTTTGCCATTTTAGAAAGGAAAAAAAATGGCATTTTCACCATATTGTCTGCTGAAGCTCCCAAAAGATGCTGGCTAGGCAAAGGGGCCAGGCAAAGCAGAAGAAAAAGCAGATATGTCTCCCTTCTATGATGATTTGGCCAACAAATCCTGCAGATTTAAGAGCCTGAGTGAGTTCCAGCTGGATTCACACCCTTCTTGCTGCCTCTCCATTTTGTTTTTCCCCCTCGCTTTATTAGCACCTGGGAACCAATGTGTCACCGTGGGTAGCTGGAGCCTACATTGCTCAGCTCCTGCTTCAGAGCATCACCAGTCTCATTTTACAGTCCCACCAGTATACCTGCCATAGCAGAGACACAACCCCACAGCACAGAGTGTAGTAGGAATACTGGAGCTGTTCATGAACTTAGGAGAATACAGGATTGCGGTATCACTGGAAAATGGCTGTTTTCCTGAAGGGATGCTTGTGAAGAGAAAAGTATAAAGTGAGAAAAGCATAAAGCACAAAGCCATGGTCCTGAGAGTGAGTGAGAAGATACAACCTTCTTAAGGCTCGGTTCCAATTGAAAACTCACAGTGATCAGAATGAGCAGGTCCCAGCTGCAAGGTGGGATTTAGAAACCTGCTCCCTACCTCCCACTCCCCATCATCCTGCCTTCAGGAAGTTAGGGCTTGTTCACAGAAGCTTTTGGCCCTAAAATCTGGTTGTCCTACTAGGTGACCTCAGCACTGTTGTGATGTGTCAGGGGTTAGATCCTACCTGGAGGGAACAAAGTGGGAAGGAGAAGGGCAGTTCAGATGGTTGGGTTCAGCCTCTCACCAGCTCTCTTGGCCCCACCAAAACTATGAACAGCCCCCATTTCCAGCTCCGTTTGGAGGCTGTAGCATGCTCCAGGTGCCTGCTTTCAAACCAGCACAGCAGCACCTCCCTCTTTTGGCTTCTGCTTTTCCTGCACAGATCCTCTTCCAACACCCTCCAGACAAAAAAAATACCCAATGGGAAAAAAACCCCAAAAAACAACAAAGTCCTGCTTGGAGCTTTTCCCACTCCTCCCCCTGCCCGGGCTCAGCCCTGGGCAAATGTCTCAGCCCTCCAGGGCACAGCTGAGTACAAAATAAAGCAAATACCACCCAGGACCAGGCAAGCCCACACCAGGTGCTGGCACAGAGCAGGATGATTCACCTCCTGCCTGCTCTCCCTATGCCCACAGCCTCCCAGGGAGGAAAACTGCCACCTGCTCCCAGCCCGGCATGGGCAGCCTTGACCGCGGTGTCCCCTGGTACAACACAGCTCATGGTCACCCTCGAAGTCCTTCCTGCCCTGGGGCTGTCCCTGAGCCATCACCTGCCTGGTCCCTCCCTGCAACTAAGCCCCAGAGAGCCAAAGTGTTTCCTTTTTGGATGGTTAAATCACTTCTAACAACATCTCCACGTGACACCTGTGCTCCCTTACGCGCTCCTTGAAGCTAGGAAAACACCCTCTCACCACAGCCCCACTCTATTCCTCTTTGCTTTACACCCACACTGCTCCTCTTTCCCTAGCAATGCAGGTATTCTACCACAATTTAAACATGTGGGGCCACATCCAGACCAAAACAGGACTCCAGTAATATCTCTGGTTCCTGCCAGCCAAGCACTGGAACGTGCAGGCAGCGATTTTCTCGGCTCCACCGCCCTCTGCGGGTTTGCGCCATTTCCAGGCAGATCTCAAGGAAAACAACGGCCACAGCCACTCTCCAGCGCTGCAAGAAACAGAGGGCCTTACACCGAGTCATGCAAGCAGAAAGTGAGTGCTATATTACTACATTTCGATTCTCTCTGGGTGAGAAAACATGGTAAAAACAGTCAGAGAGGTATTCTAATGTCTTATTTATACAACACCCACGTCCCCAGCTCGCTGCTGGCTCAGTCCTGCCCGTGCCAGCAGCAGAAACACTGTATTCCCAAGTTTACTACCGGTGGGCTGCAGCCTCCTAGTTTTGCCCCAAAGCCAGCCCCTGATAACAATTCTAAGGCTAAGTAGAAAAGGAATACCCAGCACTTGGCATGGTTAATGGTCATCAGCCCTGCCAGGTGCTGGGGTCAGGCTTGCAGGGAGGCTGCAGTCCAGGTCCTGTCTTGCATTTTTTGGGCAAGCCTGATGAAGCCATGGAGCATCTGCTCAGAGTGAATGTTGGCCTGTGTTACAGAACTGGCAGCATCCCACCAGCATCCAAACCATACCAAGCCATAAATAAGGGAGTTTGGAGAGAAACCTGTGCACGGCTTGTGCCACTGGATCCAACCACAGCCCAGCCAGCCAAAAACTCACCCAGGAGGAAGGAAAAGCATCCGGGAAAGACCTCCCTGCCAGGAAGATGTGTGGGCCCATGCCATAGAGATGGAAAGCAAAGAGCCACCCACAGTGAGAGTGAGGTTTTTGGGCAAAACCCCCTGGATTTAGCCTCCAAAAGAGGCAGCAGTCACCAAGCACAGGCTCGGAAAAGCCTTGTTGTCTCAGTTTTGTCAGCATGGGACAGTCTCACTGGTGTAGACAGGGAGAAGAGCACAAATAAAGGGATGCAGACCATCCTGCTACAACAAAATATGAGTCGTTATCAGCTCCAAATCCAGTAAAAAGTATTTATTATTTCAATTACAATAAGCCCCACGCATAGGGTGAAAAAATAGTTACAAAAAACACCCCTTCCATCCCTCCCTTTACATATTAATATTAAAAATCCCTCTATGTCTCTGCTTTGTCTAGAGCAAGAAAACAACACACAGCACTTGAGCTCCTGTCAGTGCTTTCCCCTCAAAACAAGTACTAAAAACATCCCTTTAAAAAGTCCCTCAGCCCCATCCTGGTCACTTCTCACACTGGTGCCAAACCAGCTGTGGAGGGACAGAGTTTTGGGGCCACGTGGTGCTTTTGGGGCTTGCAGTTTCCTGGGCAGACAGCAGGCTCGGCATGAGAGAAGCAGCGGCAGGAACCGCCTGCACTTGTCTGGGAAGCTTTAGGGCCAGGAAATCCTGGCTGGCCTGGCTTCAGAGGGGACAGGAGGAAGAAAGGGATGCTTCATCCATCCTATCATCACCTTGGTTACATCTTTGGTTACGTCAATATTTCCCTTTACATTCTGAAATTAAAGCTAATCCCAGGAGTTGCAGCATCCTGGCACAGCCTCTGTGACTTGCAGCATCCTCCAGCCCTGTCCCCAGGCCTACTATCCCTAATCTTCCCGTCAGCATCCTCTGAGGATAGTTCCTCCCACAGAAACAAAGGATCCAAGACTGGAAAGATATCCACAGCCCTACACAGCTTCCCTAGCCAAGGGACTGTCACCACAGGGTACTGCACCTACAGCTGCACTAAGTGAAAAAAATCAATAAATATATCTTTTACTAAAAAAAGGCTTTAAAATGCATTTTCCCTGAAAATTTCCAGTGTATTCCACAACACATGAAAAAAATATATGAATTTCCCCCCCCACCCCCAAAAATATATCTTAAAATATTTTCGACCCTCATGTGCGCATCTTTGGAGAGAAGGTGGTACACCAGGTGTATTTAGACACGCAGACAAACCTGCTGCTGTTGGGGGTTCCCTTTATCACCTGCAATACAGAGGAGTTTTCCAGGCAGTGGGTCAGGCTTGAGCGCTGTGTGTGTAAATACAGGCAGTACCCATGGACACATATGCCTCAATACTTGGCTTGGTCATGGTGGGAAAAAAAGAGACCTCCAAATCTAAGTCTTTTCACCAACAAGCCAGGAAGATGAGGAGTTTTCACAGTGGATTGAACCTCGGACAATGCCAGGGGTGCAGACACCACTCCGGCTGAAGAGTAGGGCTCTCCATGGCATGGAGAAGTGGTTTGAGCCGCAAAGGACTGGGGAAGCCCAGCTGTTGGCAGAGGACAAAGCAACCAACCACTGGTTCCCTTGGGCACTCACCCATCACCAGACTTCACACTTCTTAAGGGGGTTCATGGGGGCACCCGGGGGGCAGCTGAAGTGCTCTGCAAACTCCTGGGAGTTGGAGACGGTGCCAATGACGCGGAAACGCGAAGGGCTGTGGGGATCAGTGATGAGTCCCTCATGCGAGCTCTCTGGTGTGCGAACTGAGCACCACACCTGCAAATGGAGAGCAAGGCGCCTGAGTACTGACACCCATCACCATGGAGCCAGCTCAGTGCTGAATCCAACCTTTCTGCTGGCGTAATGGTGGCCAAAGCAGCTTGAGCTTCAGCTTTGTCTTCCTTTGTAACCAGCACTACCCCAATCTCATTCTCCATCCACTACATTATCTCTGGAGGACTCAGTTTTGCCATCACACCCACCTGGTTTTGCCCAACCCCATCTGGGCATGCTCCACCCCCAAAAATCTGTGTGCCCACCCTCCCAAGGTCACCACATGACCTACCTGTGCAAAGCCAACGAAGAAGAGCTGGTAGTTGGTGAGGCCGAGAGTTGGGAGTGTTTCTTCATCCCCATTCTTTTTTAGCCAGTTTTGATACGCCTGAAAACCAGGGAACACAGTGGGCTCAGGAGACAACACAAATCCCACCACACCATGTCTCTTTTCAAATCTCCCCAGCCCCATGGTCCTACCCGGTAGGCAGCCTTGAGGCCCCCATTGTCAGCGATGTTCTCCCCGAGGGTGTGCTTGCCATTGACTGCCTCACCATTGACAGTGTAGTTGCCATACTGCTCCACCATGCATGCTGTCTGATGCTTGAAGGCCTCCACTGAGGAGTTCTTCCACCAGGGACGCAGGTTGCCATCTTTGTCATATTCCCGGCCTGCAGAAACACAGTGGCTTCTTCATCTCATACTGGCCACCCCTCCAGCTGCCCACCTGGCCGTGGTCATACCTTGGTCATCAAAGGCATGTGTCAACTCATGACCCACCACCACGCCAATCCCACCAAAATTCAGGGACCTGCAGGAGGGTAATGCAGAGGTTAAGAAAGTAGCCTCTGCTCTCTACAGCCATGAAACTTAGGCTAAGATATGGATATAGGAGGAACGCTGGGAATCGTGCCCTGTTTTCCCATGGCTCTTACTTAGGGGATGTACGGGTGTAAAAGGGGGCCTGGAGGATGCCGGCAGGAAAGACAATCTCATTCTTGGTGGGAGAGTAATACGCATTGACTGTCGGAGGTGTCATGCTCCACCTGCAGGAACACAAACACAGCCAACATGGCAACACAAAC
Organism: Illadopsis cleaveri; assembly: GCA_013399915.1. Lineage (NCBI taxonomy): Eukaryota > Metazoa > Chordata > Aves > Passeriformes > Timaliidae > Illadopsis > Illadopsis cleaveri. The sequence goes on along the minus strand of VXBB01004256.1, from coordinate 107,110 downwards.
CATCACCAGTGTTTGCTCCAACAACATCCGCTTTTGTTGCAAAGCCATTGTCCTAAATTTATCTCCCCAAAACCAGCACAGACTGGTGGATACCAAATCCCAGTGCTCCAGGTATGCTGATATTCCCACTGAGTACAACAGGGAAGTGGAGCAGAGGACTTACTGGTCCCGATTTGGCGGTTTCCGGAGCTGGTCAGCCATGACCCTGGCTGAGAAGTTGTAAAACTGCATGACGTTCTCAAAATAGCGGTCGGACATGGCCTCATACTGCAAAAGAACAAGGTGTGAGTGGTGTGTAGTGATTGCCCAGCCCTACTCCTCCCTCCACAGTCACGTCTGAGCCTCCAGACTCAGCAGAGTTATGCCTTGTTCTGTTTCTCCTCCTCTCCAACATCTGCAGAGTCTCTGGAGGGCAATGAATCACCATTATGGAAAAGGGCTCCTCCTTTTCGCAGGCAGGGGATCCCAAAAGCCCCAGCCACCCCAGGACTGGCCCACAGCTCTCTGGAAGTCCCTAGGGAAGGGCCAAGGGTATCAGTGAGATCCTTCTGGAGGTAACCTGGGGTTCAAGGCTGCCCTGAGGCCATGGGTGATACGGACACATCTTGTACATCCTATAGAATACCCAGGGGACATATCTGACCAACTCACGTCATTAAAGACTTTATCCAGCTCCTTGGGGTCCATGATGAATTTGGGATAGCCAATCATGTTGTAGATGGCATCTGCCTGGAGGGTGACAAGGACCAGAGTGCTTTCAGTGCCAGAGATGGAGGACAGGCTTGCCCGGTTCCACCATCTTCCACCCTCACCCGCTCCACAGCGCAGCCACCAGTGCCTCACCTTCTCCTTGGCTGATTTCCTTGTCTCTTCATCCATCCATTGCAGGGTCTCCAGGCTTTCCTCAAAGGCAGTTTTAATCTCCGCGATCATTTCCTCTGCCTAGACAAAACAAGGCAGCACAGCGTCAGTCCAAAGAGTTGGCTTCCTGTCCCAGAGAGGCCAAGGACCTTCACACCACAGGGAGGAAGAGGCTGGCAGGCCAAGACAACACAGGGTGAAAAACCCGGCACACAGAGACGCACAGTGAACACAGCAAGGTGGACAGAGAAACATTGTCTGCCCTGACAGTTCCACCATTGTAGAGGCTTTCCCAGAACTGGGACTTGCACGCTGTTGCCTTAGGGACATACCACCTGCTTGCTGTCCTCAGCAAAGGTGGCCTTGACAAACATGGCCCCCAGGGCGAAGCCCAGGTTGTTGTCCGTGTCACTGATGCAAAACTTCCAGCGCGGGATGCAGCTCTGCATGGGACAGGAGGTAGTCATCAGCAGTGGCACAGAACAAAGCCCTCCACATTCCCACCCCTTGCTCCACCTGGCCCATCCAACCCTCTGGCACCCCAAATGCTGCCCCACATCTCTATTGTTTGGATGCCACATGACAGGGCCTTGACATAAAAAGCCATCACCATTTTAATGGTGATGCAGGGGCACTAGGGACTTCACCCTCACCTTCTTTGTCCCATACATCACTTCCATGAATTTTTCCTCTGCATCTCGGAAGCGCTGGTCAAGGAGTGGGCTGGTTTTCCGCACCAGGTTCCAGATCATGTAGTTGTTGAGGAGACTATGGTGAGAGGTGGTGAGTAGGCAGCAGCACATTCCTGCCCACCCTGGGTACCCGGGTCTCCATACAGGCTGGGGGTTCTCACCACTTATCTGTGGCCAGGATGAGGTCAGAGACCTGCTCCAGGTACTCCTTGGCATAGACCACAACGGGCTCTGACTCGTTGAGCTCCACAGGGTAGAAGACCGTGGAAAGGAAGGGCATCCAGTCCACAGCTGGTGCCAGCTCCTGCAAAAGCCACAGCCCTGCTATGGACCTAAAAACCATCACAGGGGGTGGCAGCTGCTTCTTGAGCTAGAATTGGCTGTATCAGTTCCCATTTGATGGATTCAGCTGACTTTGCAGAGGCCAGTTCCCTTAACAGCAGCATCCTTGAAAGGTTGGAGGGAAGTAAACAATTTCTTCCCACAAAGAAGGAAAAGAAAGTGAGGTGGATGTCAGAGATGTTGACACAAGTCATTAGAGCCCCTTTGGGGACACTGGGAGGTGAAATCCAGGGGCAGCAGTGCCAGCAGGACATAAGTGCTGCAGTAGGATGGCTGCTGGCCCCAGTGGTGGTCCAGAGGCTGGGAAGAAAGGTCAGGATAGGATTTCCCCAAGGAGGACATAGCTGTTGCACAAGAGCTTCCCAGGCTGTGTCAGCTGGTGTCAGGATTCCCAGAAGGACTGTGTCACCTTCACCCATCCACCCCACTTCCCAAACCACAGCAGAATGGGGAAGCTTGCCAGCTCCATTCCTACCTTTAGGTCTCCTGCTGTCGTTTTATGGTAGATGACCTCCTCATCCCGGTGCTTCTCCTGCGGGATGGTGATGTTGGCCAAGGCTGTCTCAAAGTCCAAGATCTGCTGCATCTGCTGCCGTGTTGACTCCTCATCGGTGCCTCCCAGGAACATCCCCAGTTGCACCATGTAGTTCAGGTACCCAGTGAGCACCTGCGTGGTCAGACAGGTGGGATCAAGCATGGCAGGTGCCACCCACCCACAGC
>VXBB01004256.1:86715-97602 GCA_013399915.1 Illadopsis cleaveri | reverse complement strand
GTGTCTTAGGGGTGTCCCTTGGGATTCAATGGGGAATTGATCCCTTACGGGTCCAATGAGGGTCTCATGGGGGTCCTTCGGGGGTGCCAAGGGGGTCCCCTGGGATGCAGTGGGAGGTCCTACGGGGTTACAAAGAGCATCCCATGGGAAACGCATCACCCGGCGCCCCGCTTCGGCCAAGCGCTCCCCACTCAACCACCCCCAGATTTGGGGGTGTCGCTGGGCCCCCCACTCACCATGGCCGTCACCCCACTCCCGCCGGCCCCGGCCCCGATGGGGCGAGCGCCCGCTGAGCCCCGGCACCGCTCGTGACGCCGCCGCGGCCTAGCGAGGGTGGAGAGGGTGACGAGCAAAGGATGTACCTGGGATGGCAAACCAATGGGGCCGCGGAGGGACGGACTTCCCGCACGCCTCCTTTAACTCTTTCGGGGGGCCCCAAGCCCCGTTTGGGGGGACCACACGCGCCCCGGCGCTGCCGGCAGCAACTCCCCGAGGAAGCCCTGGCTCCCTGGCCGGGGGGGGATGTGACGTTCCGGAGCGGGCGTGCAAGGCGCGATCCCGGCGGCGAGCGCTTGTGCAAGCGCGAAAGCACGTGGGGCTGCAGGGACGCGGGGCGAGAGCACGGGACTCCGAGCGTGCGGCCGTGCAAGCGCAGTCATGCAAACACACGAGCGTGTGACCGTCAAAACCACGCGCGTGTGCGAGCGGTGCCACCAACAGCCCAGCGCGCGCTTGTGCGACGGGCACGCGTGCACTTGTACAAGAGCGTGCACAGGCGGCCGTGCGAGAGCGTGGCCGGGTGCTGCTTGCACGCCTGCAGCTGCGTGTGAACACACACGCACACACTCGTGCATGCCTGCAGTTGTACAAGTGTGCCAGCGTGAGCTTTCCCACACCAAAAACCACCGGCGGCTGCGCTGCCGTGGTGACAGGGATGGGAACACGCGGTGCCACCTCTTCCCCGCGGCGCCTCCACCCCCTGCACTGCCCCGGCGGGCTGAGCACTGACACACTCATCACACTCACGGGGCTGCAAATCGCTTCTGCTGGGCTATGAAAGTGCTGGGGGGCTTGACGGGTGAAGAGAGGGTGGAAAGGGGAAAGGGTTCGGGAGGGCTTTGGAGGGTGCGCAAGGGGCTGTGCCCCGTCCCCTGGCATCGCGGCGGTGTTTGGGCTCCCTTGGTTGCTCCCCGAGGCGCCCGGGGAGCGGATTTGTGGGCTGAGACCGCCACCTGCTGGGAAGCCACGGGCGGCTCCGCGGGTCACGGAGCCCCCCGTGCCCCCGCCGTGGGGAAACTGACGCAGGGCTGGGAATCACCCCCGCCCCCTCCGCCTTCGTCACCACGCCATGTTTATTGTAGGACCTACAGCAGCGCCGCGGCATCCCAGCAGGGATCTCTCGTGGGCTGCTGCAGGAACCCGTGTAGGGAAACTGAGGCAGGGAGGCCCCACTCATCTCCATCACCCCCATCCCAACCCCTCGCTGGTGCGGCTAGCGCGGTTTGGGTGAAAATAAGGCAAAATCCGGCAAAACACACATCTACTCCACCAAGAGGCATCCCAAACTCCCACGTGTGAAGCGGGGGAGGGTTGCTCAGCACTTACAGCCAGGCTTGGTGCGCTCCAGTCCTCCCAGTCCTCCCAGTATAACCCGGCAGAGGGCACCAGTAAGCCCAGTTTGTGGCCTTTTCTCCCCCCGCCTTCCCCCCCTTGCTGGCAGCAGGGGGAGGGTGGAGGAAGGGGAGGAGGAGGAGGAGGCGAAGGCCGGGTGCGGGGGGATTTAAGGGCTCGCGGTACCCCCAGACCGGCCTCCTGCCGCCGCCCAGAGGGACGTGGGTGTCGGGACCCAAGTTAGTGCGGGTCCGTGTGTGACAGCCCCCATCCCCGGTAAGGACCCCCTGGGGCCACCGCTGCCATCCCGGGGGAGGGGAGGTCTCCGGGGAGAGAGGGGTGAGGGGGCGTGCGGCGCAAGGGAGGTGCCATGGGGATGTGGGGGCGATGTGATCAGGAGAGTGCCATGGGGGCTCGGAGGTGCCATGGGGACACAGGAGTGTGGTGGGGACGTGAGTGCGCAACAGGAACACGAGCATGTGGTGGGGACACAGGGATGTCATGGGGACATGGAATGTGATGGGGACGTGGATGCGCAATAGGGACACAGACATGCAGTAGGGCCACGAGCATGTGGTGGGCGCACAGACATGGGATGGGGACATGGACGTGCAGCAAGGACATGGATGTGTGAGGGGACATGGTCACTTGGGGACATGGGTGCGCAACAGGGGTACAGGTGTGTGATGGGGATGGGCATATAATGGGAATAGGCTGGGGACCGGGACAGGGGTGTGTGATGGAGACATGGGGGTATATTAGGGGCATGGGCATACACAGGGGACGTGGGTGTGTGGTGGGATTGCAGATGTGCAGTGGAGACATGGACATGGGATGGGAACACAGGCATGACAGGGACGCATGATGGGGACACACAAGAAGTACACAAGCACATGATGGGGACATGGGCATGGAAGGGGAGCACACATGTAATGAGGACAGGGCCATGTCATGGGGACCCCACAGGGGCCGTGTCGGCTTCCCCCGGCTGGGGTTGGTGACAGTGAGGTGACGCCTCATAGGACTGATGGCCAGGGGAGGAGGTGAGGTGAGGAGGGTGGTGAATTGGCATGTCCCCAGGAGGTCACATCAGTGACTGTGCAGGGAGGGGACGTTTCTTTTAGTCCTCGCTTGGCTGACCCTGGGGCAAAGGTCTCAGTGGGGAAACTGAGGCACGAGCGGGTGCCATCCACCCTGCAGCTCTCTTCAGGCAGCACTCGCTCAGCACCGCAGAATGAAGGCTCTGTTTGTCCTCCTCCTTGCCCAGCTCTGCTCGGCATTGCTGGTCCCGGGTAGGTGAGGTTTGGAGGGGTAGTGCCCCAAAAGTGAGTGTTGTTTGGTGCTATGAGCCCGGTTCCCCTGCAGAGAGGGAGAAGGACCCCGAGTACTGGCGGCGGCAGGCACAGGAGACCCTGCAGAATGCGCTGCGGCTCCAGCGCCTCAACCAGAATGTGGCCAAGAACCTCATCCTCTTCCTGGGGGACGGTGAGATGGGAGGGGAGCACCCACCCTGGGTGCGGGCAGCGGGGCTGAGGGGTACAGGGTGGGTGATGAAATGGGTGCAATAAAGTCGGTGCTATGATAAACTGGGGCTTCAACACATTTGGTTGTGGAAATATAGGTGCTGTGGTGAGTTGTATTTTGGGATAAACTGAGTGCTGGGATAAACTGGGTTTCCAGTAAGTTGAGTGCTGGGGTAAACTGGGTTTGCAAAAAGATCTGTGCTGGGGTAAACTGGATGCCACAATGAACTGGATTTGCAAAAAAATGGGTACTATGGTAAATTGAGTTTACAATAAACTGGGTGTTGGATAAACTGGATTAGCTAAAAATATTGGTTGCTGCAATCAGTTTGGTTTACATTAAGTTGGGTGCTGGGGTAAACTGGGTGCTGCAGTGAACTGGGATTGCAGTAAACTGGGTGCAGGAATAAACTAGATTGCCAAAGAATTGGGTGCTCAGGTAAATGGTTGTGCCATAATTTGAGTGCTGGGATAAACTGGGACTGCAATGAAGTGGGTGCTGGGATAAATTTGGTTTGCAAAAAAATTGACTGCTGGGATAAACTGTGTGCTGGAATGAATTGGATTTGCAAAAGGTTGGGTGTTGCAATAAACTGGGTTCTGTGATAAACTGGCTTTGCAATGAAAATTGGATGCTGGGATAAACAGGGAGCTAGGATAAATTGGCTGCACAATAAACCGGGCTTGCAAAAAATTGGTTGCTACGATAAACTGAGCAATGGAATAAACTGGATGATGGGCTGAAGTGGGTCTGCAGTAACCTGAGATAAGCGGGGTTTGCATGGAGCGGGTTGTGCCACCCAGTGCCGCTGGGCTGTCTGTGCATGGCTGATGGTGTCCTGCAGGAATGGGTGTCTCCACGATCACGGCCGCCCGCATCCTCAAAGGGCAACTGCAGCACGGGCAGGGTGAGGAGAGCCTGCTGGAGATGGACAAGTTCCCCTTCGTGGCCCTGGCCAAGGTGAGCCCCCTGGGGCACCCACAGGGACATGACACCCACCGCAAGGCCACGGGCAGGCAGCATCGACCGAGCCGAAATTAGGTCAGGGGCGGGTGAAGGGAGCTGGCTCTGGCGCCTGCTGGCTGTGCCAGGGGCCGGCCATGGGAATGGGGAGGGGGGGCAGGAGAAGCCTGCCAGCTGCAGGACACCATGGGCAGGACTCCCCTGCTTCTCCTTGGAGTCGTTTTGCTGAACAAAACATTTTAAAGTAATACAATTTGAAGTCAGCAGCCACCTCCGTTCACCCCATGGGGATGCCCGTGGCAGTGGCTTCTATCTCCCTGCCAAAAGATGGACTGAAAAAAGGCTAAAAGCAGCAAAATGCAGTGAAAGGAGAATGTGCTTCCACGGTAGAGGGAACAGGGTAGAATGGGGGCAAAGGGCAAAAGAGAGGGGACACAGGTGGGATGAGGGTTTGGTGCAGCCAAACAGCATTCCCAGAGTGGGAATGATGGTGGTGTCGGTGGTACTGGTGGTGATGAAGACAATGATGGTGGTGATAACTATGGTGGTTTATCCATCTCCCACTGTCCAGACCTACAACACCAATGCCCAGGTGCCCGACAGCGCAGGCACAGCCACCGCCTACCTCTGCGGTGTCAAAGCCAATGAGGGGACGCTGGGGGTCAGCGCTGGTGTCACCCGGGACCGCTGCAACACCACCAAGGGCCAGGAGGTGACCTCCATCCTCCGCTGGGCCAAGGAGGCAGGTAAGGGACTGATGGACTCCTGGGCAGGAGGGGGATTTTGGATGTGTTCTCACCATTGTACCCTGAACTGGTGGTGCAGGTAAGGCTGTGGGCATCGTCACCACCACGCGCGTGACCCATGCCACGCCCAGCGCTGCCTATGCCCACTCTGCCAACCGCGACTGGTACTCAGATGGAGAGATGCCCCCAGATGCCCTGGAGGGTGGCTGCAAGGACATTGCCCGGCAGCTGGTGGAGAACATCCCTGAGATCGAGGTAGGGATGAGGACACCAGGAATATGCCCTAGAGTCAGTGGGGATGGAACCAGGACAGCCTGGAGGGGGGGTTGGAGCCACCCTAGGATGGGGACAGGGCCGTAGATAGATATGTGTGACCAGGACCAGCAACAGTTGAAGAGCCAGGACTCCCAGGAGATGTTGGGCTGGGACCACCAAGGGATACAGGGTCAGGACTGAGTGGATGCAAGAAAAGGACCACCCTGCAAATGTGAGACTGAGATTTGTGGATAGATATGGGATTGTGGATAGATATGGGGCCAGGACCACCAATGGGTGCAGAGTTGGAACCCCAAAGCAATGGCAGACTGGGACCACCCATGGGTGCAGAACCAGGACTACTCAATAGTCAGAGTCAGAGCCCCCAGCAGATGGGGGATCAGGACCACCCATGGGTACAGAGTTGGAACCCTCGTCAAATATGGGACCAGGACCACCATGCGTGGGATACCAGCGTGGTACGGGTGGACATGGGACCAGGATACTCAAACATAGGTCTGGGACCACAAGCTTGGTCTGTAGGACCAAGCCCCAGACCCACAAATCCATCTTAGTCTCCTCCCTTCCTATACTTCCCAGACCAAAACCTCTTCCTTTTCCCCCCAGTTGTGCTCCTTGCTGTGGATTTATGCACAAATTCAGCACTGTAAATAAATCTTCTTCTGTCCTTCAAAATAGCCCCAAAGCAAAACATCCCAGCCTGTTATTCAGCTCTTTAATAGCCTCTTTTGCTGTTTTTTTTTCCCTTTAATATAATTTTAACTCTGTCCCAGGCTGGAAATAATTATATAGTGGGGAATAGACTTTTTTTCCCCTTTTTTTATGTTAATAATTTTGGTGTTGGTGTTTTGCAGCTTTATAATTCACTTCTACACAGAGAAAGGGGGAAAAATACAAAAAAACCATAAAATCTCTGCTAGGTTATAAATAACAGAGGCCAAATAAATCAGGCTCCAAAGCAAACAGGGAGAGCCGCGGGATGGGGCTCCATCCCAGCGGGTTCATGTGGGGATCCCAATGTGGAGCATCCTTCCCACAGATGGGGGAAAAAAATATTCAAAAAGCCAAATCCCTGCTGGATATGGTTATTTTTGTCCTGGGTTTTAATTAATAGGAAGAGATTCAGGGCTATTTTGAGCGAGGTGAAATTCCTTGGGTGTTTTTGCCCACAACACCAGGGCTTTCCTGGACATCGTGGCCTGCCCCTTCAGGGTCTTCCTCCATTATACCCCAGCTAGAGAGTGAGATTTAAATTAATTAAAAATTATTTAAAACTTCATTTCCTCCCCTCTTCTGCAGGTGATCCTGGGTGGAGGGCGGAAATATATGTACCCCAAAAATGTCAGTGATGTGGAATATCCACATGAGGAGAAACATCGAGGCACCCGCCTCGACGGCAGGAACCTCGTCCAGGCATGGCAGGAGGCCAAGCCCCACAGCAAGGTGACAGGGACTCTCTGGGGGTGGGAGCACATACATATCACCCCACTGTAACACTACAGAGCCATTCCTGGGGCATGGAATATTTTGGGGAGTGTCTGCAGTGATGGCAGAGGCAATGGAGAGGTGACAATGCCTGTCCCCTGTCCCCAGGTTGCTGAGTACGTGTGGCACCGGCAAGGGTTGCTGGCACTCAACCTCAGCCGCGTCGACTTCCTGCTGGGTGAGTCCCTGCACCCAAGGGTGCCTGGCATCAGCTGGGTGCTTTAGGGGAACCTCTGTCCTGTTCTGGGGTGCTGGGGCAGCTGCAGTGGCCAGTTATCCTCCCAAGGGTGCTGCTGCTTCTAAGGGATGGTGGTACCCTGTCCTGGACATGCTGGTAGCCCCTAATGATGGTTCTATTCCCTTGGGGATGCTGGTACCCCCCAGATGATCCTGTTACCTCTCTGGGGATGCTGGTATCCCAAAGGGATGCTGTTACACCCCCAAGAGTGGTGCTACTGCTGCCCCCAGGGATGCTGGTACTTCCCAAAGAGGCTGCAATTTCCCTGGAAATGCTGGTGCCCCACCCTGGGGATGCTAGTGTGCTCTCAAGGATGTGCTGCCCACCAAGAATGATGTTACATCCCCCAAGGATGCTGCTACTCCCACCCTGGGACAGATGTCCCTCTTAGGGATGCAGTTCTTTTGTCTGCAGTGAAATTCCCATCCTATCTGGAATGTGGAATCCAGCCCTGCAGGAGGAAGGAAGGGCTGGGATTATCCCCTGGCTTCTATCTAATCTTTCTGGATCCGATGGTGTGTGAAACATTTGAGTCAGCATGAGGAGCAGGATTTGGCGCCCCCCTCCTTTTTTTTTTTTTTTTGGTGGAAAAAGGATGTCCCCAGCAGTGTCCCTGTCCCCAGGCCTCTTCGAGCCAGGGGACATGATGTACGAGCTGGACAGGAACAACGAGACAGATCCATCCCTCAGCGAGATGGTGTCCGTGGCCATCAGGATGCTCCAGAAAAATCCCCGAGGGTTCTTCCTCCTGGTTGAAGGTGGGGGTTCATGGGGGTGCAAAACTGGGGGATAAAAGGGAGCAATGAGGGTCCACAAAGAGAGAGATTGGATAAAAGAAGGGTGTGAAAGGAGAATAAAAGGGGTCATAGGGATACATAAAGGGGAGGAAAAAAGGGGATGATGGGGTGCAAAAGAGGGTGCAAAAAACATGGGGAATTGCTTAAAGGGAAGATACAAACAGTGAGGACTGGAAGGTGCAAAAGGATGATAAAGGGGATGATGGAAGAACAAAAACAACGATTAAGGGTGATGGTGCAGAAAGGGAGGATAATGGGGAGATGGGAGTGCAAAAAAAGGGGATGAAGAGGAAGGATAAGGGGCTGATAAAGGATACACAAATGACAGATAAAGAGAATATGGGGGGATGCAAAAAGAGGGATAACAGGGGCAGTGAAGGTGCAAAAAGGGAGGGATAAAAGGGGTGAAGGTGGAGTGCTAAAACAGATAAAGGGCAGGGGGAAGAAAAGGAGGAATAAAAGGGTCGATGGGGATGCAAAAGGGATGATGTGGGATGTAAAAAGGGGGAGATAAGTAGGGTGATGGGGGGACACAGAAAGGGAATAAAGAGGGGTGCAAGGCTGGGAAGAGGAGGGCAATGCTGAGCGATGCTGGGTTCCGCAGGCGGCCGCATCGACCATGGGCACCATGAGGGGAAGGCAAAGCAGGCGCTGCACGAGGCAGTGGAGCTGGACAGGGCCATCGGGCTGGCCACACGCCTTACATCCACCCAGGACACACTCAGTGTCGTCACCGCTGACCACTCTCACGTCTTCACCTTCGGCGGCTACACCCCTCGTGGGAACCCCATCTTTGGTGAGCCCTGCCTGGCCACAGCGCCAGAGACAGCTTTGGGACACTATCGGGACAGACTGGGGACACCATGGGGGGATTCCATCTGGTGACTGTGCCACGCCACCAGGTCTGGCCCCGATGCAGAGCGATGTGGACCGCAAACCCTTCACCTCCATCCTCTACGGTAACGGCCCTGGCTACAAAATCGTGGCAGGCGAGCGAGAAAATGTCTCTGCCGTGGATTTTGGTGAGTATGTTTTGGGCCAAAACCCCTTCAAATTACCTCAGCTTGGCTAAAATGAGCTGGGTTCTTAAACAATTCTCATTTTTGCTGTTTTCCCCCAGCACACGCCGACTACCAGGCACAGTCGGCCGTGCCGCTGCGGCAGGAGACCCACGGCGGCGAGGATGTGGCCGTCTTTGCCCGTGGGCCCATGGCCCACCTGCTGCATGGGGTCCATGAGCAGAACTACATCCCCCATGCCATGGCTTACGCCGCCTGCATCGGCTCCAATCGAGGCCACTGCAACACCGCTGCCCGCCCTGCCACACCCCTGCTCCTGCCCTTCCTCAGCCTCCTCCTCCTCCTCTGCTAAAGTGCCTCTTGCAAATCACTGAGGGAGATTTATTTTTATTTCATCCCTTCTTTTTATATTTTTGTGTTCAGCAGCGCCCGGGAAAGAGGAATGAGAGAACAGAGAGACTCAGCGGAGCTAAAGCAGCCGCCGGCGGTTTGGTGCTGGGAGCTGCCTCTGTAAATACATGGTTCCTTCCCTATAATTAGCAACGTTCCCTGGCCTATCCCAAACCCACCACAGGATTTGGGATGGCAGCCGGAGCCTCAGTGGATAAAACCCCCTCTTTGAGCAAAATGCGATGGGGCTGGGTCCCAAAATGCCTCTGCGGTCCCTTGGCTGAGGACTGACCCTGGTGCCCAGCTTGTCACATGTGCGGGGAGCCAGAGATCACACGAAGATGGGGAAAAAAATTAACTCATCGGGTTAATTTGTCCCTAAACTTGGGTTTTGTTGTCTCCTCAGTGATTTATTTTGTTTTAAAGTTCTTTGGGTTAAAACAATTTGCTGCCCTGGGAGGGATTTGGGAGGGGTTGGGGCTGGGATTGTGGAAGCGGGGTTAAAGGCAGCAAAGGGGTATGTAAAGGGTGGGATGCCCTGGGACACACTCCCTTCGTTAGGGTGAGGTAATTAGGGGGGTAATTAGTAGGTGGGGTCGCAAGGGGGAAGGGTTTGTGCAGCTGGAAGGGTGCTGGGAGCATGAAGGTTGGGCAGGGAGAGCAACCCTGGGTGTGCAAAGGAGTGCTCGAGCGGGCAAATGTCACTGTGCTTGTGTCAGTGTCACTGTGCAAGTGGGTACAGAGCCTTGAACAGGCAAATGTCACTGTGCCAGTGTCACTGTGCACTTGCAGATACTGCCTGAGCTGAGCAAAAGGTGCCTTGAGTGTGCAAATGTCACCGTGCATGTGCAGGTGTCACAGATGTCATGGTGTGTAGTGCCTTGCATGTGCAAATGTCACTGTGCTGGTGAAAATGGCTCAGTGCACATGCAGATGTCACTGTGCTCAAATTCCTCTCTCCATGTACAAAAGCCATTGTGCACGTGTGACTCACTGTGAGTCACCATGCACATCCATACAGTGAAAATATACAGTGCAAACACGTGCAAAAGTCACTGTGCTTGTGCAAATTACCCCTGGCATGTGCAGAAGTCCCTGTGCACACATGAAAGCCCCACAGTGCCCAGTGAGTTCCTGTGCTTGTGCAAATGGCAGGGAAAACACTGCCCTGCCTCCCCCAAATCTCCCACGTCCCTCCAAAACCCCTCTAAACACCNAACCAAAAGAGGCACTTATTTTGGGGGGAGGGTGAGGGCATGGTGTGCCATATCTTGGGGTACACGCAGAACCCCANGTACAAAAGCCATTGTGCACGTGTGACTCACTGTGAGTCACCATGCACATCCATACAGTGAAAATATACAGTGCAAACACGTGCAAAAGTCACTGTGCTTGTGCAAATTACCCCTGGCATGTGCAGAAGTCCCTGTGCACACATGAAAGCCCCACAGTGCCCAGTGAGTTCCTGTGCTTGTGCAAATGGCAGGGAAAACACTGCCCTGCCTCCCCCAAATCTCCCACGTCCCTCCAAAACCCCTCTAAACACCCTCCCTTGTTGTTTTTTTTTTTGTTCATTCACCAGTTTTATAATTAAAAATCCAGTTCCTTATTAAACAGGATCCTTCAGAGCAGGTGCAGGCAGTGACCCCAGCAGGGCTTGATTTGGGGGGGCTCTGAACCCCCACCTTTTCCCCGTGCCGTTAGCCACCCCCATGCCCTGGCATCGCTGGATTCTGACCGAGCCCTGGCTGCTGGCACTTCCCAGAATTCAGGCAGCCCCGAGCTATGTTTAACCACTCCCGGGGTGCCGTGTGGTTTTGGGGGGTTCGGGGGGGTGG